>QANZ01029243.1:31710-93111 GCA_003254925.1 Chamaecrista fasciculata | reverse complement strand
TATATATATATATATATATATATATATATATAGAGGCAAATGTGAGTGTCACTGTTAGTGAGAATGAAATTATATACAGGGGTGGGACTCAAGTTTGCCTTGTGGCTCACAGTTGACATGACAAACATCCATTTCCAAGTACTCGGTTTGAACTTGGAAGTTTGAACAAGCTGACTCACACACACATTGCTTTTTGTCCCCTTGTATCTTTCTTTTTCTACATTCATTTTTATCTCTCACAACAATAACATATTAACTACTGCACTCCCACGACTTGCGCATTCTCAAATATCTCATATCTCGTTCACAGTTTAAAGTTAAAATTATAAGGATTTTTCTGATTAGTGCTTCTAGTTGAGGTTTATATAGACTTTTTTGTTATTCCAATTTTTAAAGTATAATTATAACAAATGTCTAAGAAAAACAAGGGATAATCGAAACTAATGTACACTTTGGGGTTTACTTGTTCAATTTTTTTTTTTATATAAATCAAGAGTATTTACACTACTTTTTTCACCGCAAATCTTACACTTAAAAGTAAACGGTTGGACACAAAATGTTTTCCATACCCAAAAGTGAAATTCGAACCACTAGACGACACTCATATAAATAGGATAATGTTGAAGCTTTAATTTTTATTATTTGATTATATTTTAATATTCATGTTTAACAATTAAAAAATATTTAATACAAATTAAAAGGTGTAAATTTCAAACTAATCTAGTCACTAAGAAGTAAGAACTCAAACTCTTTTAACCCAAAAAATTTAAAGGCGGACAAAAAGTTAAGGTAAAATTATGATAATTATGTTATCAATTTTAAAAAATATGGGTAATGTTAAAACTTAAAAGAGTTCGGGGTTCCGATAATTCAACTCCTTACATTCTTTCTATCTCTCTTGTCGGTTTATTTTTCAAAATAATTGTACATTTTTGAAAAATCGTGCCACCACACTGAGAGCTCATCGTCTCCCAATTATTTTACTATATATATATTTTTTATGATAAAGAAATATATGAGATGGTTTAAACGTATCTATACTCACATGATTGACTAGAGAACATGCTTTTCTTGTGTCTAAAAAATCAGTTTCCATTAATTCATTGGGCGAAGGAATGAATGAGGGGTTAGTGTGAATGGTTTTGCACACGAGGCCACAATCATGAAGAGTGAATACAACAAAGAGATGAAGGGCCATAGGGTTCCCCTAATGGTCTCCATGGTCACGTGTACCATGTCTTTGAAAAAACAAAAAAGAAAAGATGAACCAAAACGGTGTCGTTGTCACTCCGACATGCCTTCCTCTTATTCTCCAAATGAAAATAAAAAAATCTCATGGCACTCAGAAACTTGCTACATAGGATGTTCTCGCTTTCAAAGACAAGCACCACTTCCATTCGCAAAAGTAGACACAGTGGGCCGATATTGGGCCCGGCCCCAAGACTTTATGGGCTTTGTACAATACACGTCTTTCGTTATGGCCCGTCTCACTCCCATTATAGGCACATATGTTTGGAAAATGGAATAGCCGTATTGGTACGGTACCTTTCATACCTTTCTTTTTTCTTGCTTGTCTTTGAGGTAAACGAAGCTTTCACGACCTTATCTTGTAATTAATAAAACTGAAAGGGATAACATCTTTGTGGTGTCACCTACCCCACCGATTTAGAATGAGTAAAATAATCTACTACATTACTTAAAAGCTTAATAGTATTAACTTAATACTAATTAATCATGTTTTATTCTCCATTGATCAAATATTATATTTGTTGTCCGTATCAAAAATCTTCCACTCATTTCTCCCATGAAATCATCGAGTTCAGCCAAGTTAAATTTCTAAAACACCTTACATTGGATTGACTTTCCAAAAAAAAAAAGTCCCTGAGGCTTTTTAACATTTGAGTGTTTGGATACTCGAATAGTTAAAGTATGTCAGATTATCTAAAAATCTATATAATGGAATATTTTTTTTAAAAAATATAAAACACAAATCTTAAGATAATTATAATCAAATCTTATGGTTGAGAGTTCAAATATTTGTGCACTCAATCTTCCTATAATTTTTTTCTTAAAAAAACCCTAGTTACTTCAATATTTTTGGCCAAAAATTACCTCTATTGAAATGAGAGAAATAAATTGTTTTCATCATTTTTCTAAGGTAAGTTTTTTATATTTTTGGAGCTGGGATTTTAAATATTTTTAACAATGTTAAATGTACGAATACACTTGCTAACTAATGAAGTACATTACAGTACGAAAATATACTGATTGATTTATTTTCTCACTTTTGACTTTGATAAACGCTTTATGTTTTTTGTTTAATATTTCTACAATAAATATATTACTTTATTACCATTTTTCCTTTATTTCCCTTTATTCAATCTTGTTTTCAAAAGTAGTTTCCTTTCTTTTTTTCTTTGAAAAAAATATTGAACTGATCAAAAAGTAGTTTTCTGACTTTTCTTTTGTGTGACTGTGTGGGATGTTTATACTCTCTCATACTTATCTCTTTCGAAGAGGGGAGAAATTTCCACTGTTGTCTTCACCCGACGTCCCCTATTCTTTAACTCTCTGCCTGGTTAGTGGTGATAAACTGCCGTGCAAATAATTTGTTTTTTTTCCCCACTTATAAATTATAAGAATAAACATACATATATAAGAAAAACTGAAAAAGTACCAACTTCAAAATACCAAATATTTAAACTTTACATAAACAAAAGACAAACTCAAATAAAATTATCCAAGACTGAACACTCAACTTCAAAATACCAACTACATGGCCCAAAAGAACTTCAAAATACCAACTGATACCACAAAAGCCAAAACAGAACTTTGCTACAAGAACGAACATAAACAAATACAATAAATAATTAAATATGTATAAAACAATCAGTGGAAGAAACGAGATCTAATAAATTATAAATATACATTGGTTCTGTTACAGACATCTTCAACTCCATTACTAGTTTGAAGCACTGGTAGAGTCCCTTAAGCTTCCCCTAACGCCTTCTTGATGTCATCCTGTTAAAGAATATGCCGCGAGTTCAGCACACTTTCAAACCAAACTATTTCCACCAATCCAAAGAAAGAGAAAAGGAGAAAAAGTACCTCAAAGGACATTGGTGGAGTGGTTGGGCCATAACGCTGAATAACTCGGCCTTTCTTGTCAACCAAAAATTTGGTGAAATTCCACTTGATCCTAGCTCCCATAAATCCACTTTTCTGTGCTTTAAGGAATTTGAAAACTGGTGCTGCTTCATCTCCGTTGACACGTACCTACACATACAAAAGAGTATGTTATTAACAAGCAATGCTGTATAGCGACGCCATATATATAGTACATATTACAGGATGCATCACTCACCAAGAGGCAAGTAAGTTCATTAACTCATTGTGAAAAAAGATGAAAAGAAACACTCAGATGCAAGGCAAGGCATAAAATAGCTTCATATCTCAGCATGCTTTTTCAGTTAGCTTCCCTAAATTATTTGGTTATTGGGAGCACTAGATTCCAACAAAACATTTCTGCACCTAGGAAAGGAACTTAATAGTGTAATTAATGGTTATGCCTCATCGCTTAAATATGTTTACTACCAGAAGATTCAGATAGGATGATGCTGCCCGTTGCCAGTGTCCACAGGCAAAAAGCTCCACTTCATTCTTCTATGTTCAATCCTCAGTTTAAATCAACTTCCAGAGGAAAGATAATGATCACCATTTAAAACCTTCAAAAACTTCATGATTTACACCTTTTTTTCTGTTAATTCTCATTACAGGGAACACAATATAATTCCACAAAATTACACTGTCGGCTGACTTAAAAATTCACCTAGTCTATTTTGTCTTCTTGCTTCCAGAAAATTAAAACCTCTAGAGCTATACCACATTACCACATATTCATGAATCAATCCAATAATAACAAAACAAATTTTCAGATGCTCTCAAATTTGACAAAGGATAAACAACACTTTGTCTTCCTGCCCCTACAAATTATTTTCTACTGTAATCTCAAAGAAATCCCTGAGGTCTAGGAAGACAATTTTCTTGTATTTTGTGGAACCTTTAAGCTTCAAGTTCAATTTACATAGGCAAACTTCAGCCGATTTCTGTTTCACACACATCAAGGTAAGCAAGCAGATATGACCATTGTATCACTCCCATGCTCGACTTAGTATCGAGAATAGATTAACTAGAAAAAAAAAAAAAAAAAAAGGTGCGAAATTGCAAAAGGAAGATGCTGAATTCAGCACTATATTTAGCATGACAAAATGAACGGTTCAGCTGTTTCCTAAAAATCATAGGGGGGAAAGGTAAGCAATTGATATGTTCACTAAGGAAATAGAGAACGAAATTAAGGAAACATCAATCAAATAAGCAGGGACACATTGGACAAAGCTCAAGAATAATGTCAGAATAGACATAACTGCATACTTCATGTCCTTTATGACCAATCCAATCCCATGTAAAGGCTAGCATGGTCAATCTAAACAATTGTACTGAATAATGTATGATTTTAAAAATTGATAATCTTGCCGATGTTGCAGCATCCACCAAAAAAGAAGAGAGCTTCATACTTTAGTTAACATTAATGCTAGGAGGATACAATCGGTGAAAGAAGATATAGTATCCATTATTCAACAATCCATGTCCTCGCTGATCAAGTCATAAAAAGAGATAAACTGAAGTAGGAACTTGCCTTCTAATTGGGGTACCGGAAGGAGGATAGATTCTCATAAATAGATATTATATATCATAAAAAGCAAACAATCTAGACCATTGTACTTTCTTTTAGATTGCGAAGAGTTGCAGCAATTCAATAGGGATAAGAAGCAATAATGAATTTATCAGTTATCAAAACAAATGTAGCAGTTCTTTCTTGACAATTACAATATTGCATCCACTCATTTAAAAATGTCACTTCATATTCATCCTCTATGGTAAGTATTTCCAGTAAAGCTCAAACATATGTAGATAACATGAATCCAAAGAGAAAAAGGAAATATAACAAAATCTAAGAAAAGGATCCAGTCGCTTTACATGGAAAACAAGAATAATAATTACCTTTCCAAAAATGGGATACTCAGCCTTGTATCTTGTGCAGGCAAAATCTTGCGCATCCTGGCTTGTCCCAGGCTCTTGCTTCAGAAATTGATTGCATGGGAATGCCAATATTTCCAAACCTAAAGTTAACCAAACAGAAGATTTCATCAATGATTAACAAAAATGTTTCTCCCCACAGTTAAACTTAAGTACACGATAAATCGGTAGCTGCAAAGACACAAAATATACCTTCGTCTTTGTATCGGCCATAAAGCTCAGTTAACTGGGTGTAATTGGTATCCGTAAATCCACTGTTGTTAAAACGAACATAAATTCAGTTAGAAAGCCCATCAACAATTATGAAAGAAAAAGGAAATAAAGAATGAAAGATTTGGGGCGTAAATAAAAGGAAAGAGAAAGCCGAATGAAGGGAAATAGATTAGGAAATGAAATAACCATTTTGAGGCAACATTAACTACAATAAGAACTTTCCCCTTGTAGGCGCTAAGGTCCACGTCTTTGCCCCTGGCGTCCTGTGAAGAATGTTCCCAGAAAATGAATAGATTTCTATAGGCTGCATCAATAGGGTTTAGAGGTTAAGGCTTGAGACTTGAGAAGAGCATACCTTAACCGTGAATTCATGGATGGATTTTTCTGAGATTGATTGTGAAGCACCCATCCTGTCGCTTCAGATGTTCTGCTTCGTAAAACCCCTTTGTCCCTTATCGTCGACGCTCTTCTACTTTTTTTAGGTAGTCGATACTTTCCAACTTTTATAGTCCCATTTTATATTTTCTGTTAACATCTACAACAACCATTATTTTATTATTTTATTCATTCATAAATTAAGAGGGCAAGCACTTCATACAATTCAATTATTTACTGCTTGGATGACAATCTGGAATGATCAACGTGGTTCGCACGACTCTCTTTCTGTTTAGCAACAAACAGATTTGCCTAGCCACTCAGCTGTGAAAGTCGCGTGACTCGGGACAGGTTTTCCTTTTCTTTTTCTTTTTTCTTAAATAAAAAGTTGATTATTAAATAATTAGATAACAGAATAAAACAATTACTACAAGGATTTATAATTATTGTTTCTTACTATTGTAATAAAAGAATCATTTCTTCCGAACTATTTCCTCCGGTTCTATATATCTGATGTTTAAGGTAAATGCACACATATTAAAGAAATGATTAATTCACCTAAAATGAAGAGAAAAATAAGATAAAAAGACCAAACTATCCCTATTAAATTACTTGAGAAATGTTTATTTATTTATGACTCAACTATATATAGTAGAGATAGAATTGTAAAAAAATAATTAATGTTCTCTTAAATTTGTAAAACATCAAATATTTTGAAACAAAAGAACTTGAAGGGAGTAATTATATTTTTGTTGGTAAATATAGAATATTTTGACCTTTAAAAGAGTATTTATTCTACCATGTAATAAATTAAGAAGCATCTACATTATTAGTATATATAATTGTAGAATTTTTTAGTTGATTTCTCAAATTATATTATTATATAAAATGATAAGAAAGAAAAAATAAATAACTTCCCACAGACAAAATTTTTTTTATCACTTTTAATAATATTGTACTAAAAAGGTAAAACAATAAAAAATTGAATCTGTTTATTAAAACTTTTCATTATTTGTAAATATAATAAAAGTAATTTATATTTTTTTATAATTTTATATTTTTAATAATTTGAAGAGAACATTAAGTCACTCAGCTCAAGGTTTCACGGGTGCAATACTTAACTTGATTACTGAGATAAAACAAACACAAATAATAACATTGAGGTTCTTGATATTTATTCCTTCCTAGACCCGTAATTCAAAACAAAAACTGGTTAGGGTTAGGTTTCTGAGCTTCGTCACTGTGACCTGGAATTTAAATGTAAAGCGTTTCAGACGCTTGGGACCGCAAAATAAAATAAGTTGAGTCACTGCATTGGGTAGGAATTTGAAACACTAGAAGTAAGGTCATATAAATAACAAAGGAAAGCAGATTTTTTCCTTGTTGGGGGACCCGGTCATGAGCACATAATTAATGAAGAAAAGAAAAGAAAAGACAAGGCTCACATACAGGTGGCGTTGCACGTTGTCCACTGTCGTTGATCATGAAGGCCTCATGAATCATGATCTTCAACACTAGGCGGATTAGTTGTCAAACAACCTTAATAAATTGCAACATAAAAGTGTATGGAAGTTGGCCACCACCAAGTGTGACCATGCCAATCTCGGGTACCATTCACACCATGTCATTTGATATACTAATTAACTTGTGAAAAGTAAAAGTTACTACAACTTCAAGAATCAGCCCCACAAAATTTTTACATCTAATTATTGTACGGGCGTCCATAAATAAATTGTAAGATTGAAAATTTTGAAATAGGGGTAAAAGTTATACTTGACATCCTAAGTTACAGCTTGCCTGTTCTACAATGGACCTTCCTGCCCTGCATTCTGCAGAAGAGGCTGAAATACACATATATATGTATATATACAAATCTAGCAGATCATTACGACTTCTATGCAGATTCAACTGAGCCCACAAAGGTTCTTGAATGTACAGAAAGACGGACCCAAAACCAACTCTTGTGACCCACGAGAGCACAGGCCAAAAAGACATATCTAACATTCCAGGAGAAAAATACAAGTTTTTTTATTTTTTTAAAAAACATATTTGTAAAAAATAACACAGACCAGCAAATAGGCTCATGCAGTCATGCATACCAATCCTCGGTTTTCTTTCACCTTGGCTGGAAAAAGCTTGGCCCTGAAAAACAATTATATGGAAAAGGTTAGAGGAAAGAAACCATCGATCAAATCAAAGGTAATAATCATATATGCAAATAAAAATAAAATTCCTTGTAGAGATGGAATTCACCTCTGCTCGATACTGATATTCCATCTTCAAAAGGTGGTTTAAAAGGCATAGAGTTCCTGTGGTTCATCGATCGTGGAGGAAATCTCCACCCATGGCCTGGTAATCTAGTTGATTCGCATGGATGACAACCATATGGGTCAGGAACACCTTTTCCCTGATACCGATGACCTAAGGGCAGAATTCCCAAGACAATTATAATATATTAAAAAAAAAAAGGAGCAAGCTATAACATTTCCAAAAAAAAAAACAATATCATCCATTATCAATTATCACCTGTACCAGTATAAGGTGTTGAGCCTCTCCATCTCTCTTGATAGTCGTAAGAAGATGGTTTTAATCTCTCATGATTATTATAGAAGCTCTCTCTCTCCATGTTCTGCACATTGTGGTGCCTATTGGAGAACAATGGGGGTGGAACCTCCCTTCGGGGCTTCAAATGTTGTTCCCCACAAACAAAAGAGAACTGATTGGATGGCACATGGTGAGGTGGCCTTAATGGGTAACCTCTATTGGTAAAACCAGAATGCTGAAAATTGTCTGGTGGCGGCAAAGGGAAACTGCTAAAAGAACAAGAAGAATCAGGTACATGCATCCGCCTGTCTCTACAATCCGGGACTTGACGGTGTGCTGCCTCACTGATAGGATAACTACTCCTTGGTGCCGCCAAGGGTGGGGCCACAGAGTGGAAGGAATTGTCTTGCAGTGACTGCAAATATGATTCCATGTAGAAAGTAAAGAGTAAGCCATGAGCTGACACTTATAACATAAAGATGTCAAGAAAACAGGCAAAAATTTGAAGGCTGTACCTTTGCATTCGTATAAAGTTTTGAATCAACAGGAATGCCATAAGAATCAGAGCCAGTTGACATGAGGTGCAATGGTGGTTGTGGTGGTGGTGGAGGAGGAGGAGGTGGTGGGGAAGACATTGGCACATTCTGAGGTAAAGGAGGACCAAAGGATGGAGGAAGACTCTTATCAGGCTGATTGTGTGAAGCCTGAGTAGCAATACCTCCATCAACATTACAAAACAAATTCATTTCTACATTCCCAGAGGGAGCTACATCCTCCATCTCAAGCTCACCATCAACATCCTCCAAGATATGCCTATGCTTTTCAACTGCAGGAGTCACTGCTTTTACATCGTGCATGTCAGAATCATGCTCGGGTGTGACAGTCTCAAAATTTTCTCCATCAGAATCACTGCCTTCATTCTCCTCATCTTTACGCATTTGTGGCATGCAAAATCCAGGCAACTGAAAACTTGAGTTACTGCAAGATCATAATATAGCTTGAATAAAAACACTCCCTGAAGTAAATGAGAATAATGAAGTCAAACATTACACACAAATTCAAACCTTCCATATTCGTCCACAAGCATACCCTCCATTTCTCTAACAGGATCATGTAAAGCCCTCTCTGTTCTGGATGTGCGTCGTGAAGCTGAACCACTATAGAAGTCCAGTTCCCGGATATGATGAAGGATAATGGATTCTGGTAGACTTTTTCTCTCTAACCATAGTCTTAGAACCTGAATAGATTGAGAGATGTTAACAAGAATACTGACACAAAACAGCTTAGACTTCTAAACTGCATAGTATTGAAAACAACATTAACATGCCTTAAGACATTGTCTTCGATTTTCTTGAGCAGTACTTCCAGGAGGAACAGCAGCAGACAAAAGGCGGGGCAGCATTGCTTGGATAGCAGATGGATATACTCCACCAACAGCACCTGAAAATTAGGACAATTTAAACATCAACAGATACCATGTTCATATATTATAATAATTTATTTACCTTCATCTGTCTGACTCTGACACCCTTCTCTTTTTATTGTATCAGTGAGATTCAAGACGCAATGAGTGAGTGTCATTTACCTTTTAAAATAGAGTCAACAAGAAAAAACAAATCCACCCTTCGATGCAAGCTTGACTCTGTTTCCAGGCTGTGCACAAGAATTTCCACCACCTGGATTTGTGCACCCCCAACAAAAATGTAAAAATAAATAAATAATTGAAATCATCACAAAAGAAAGACAAAACACATGCTTCTCTATGCAAGCAACGATTTTTGCAAAGGAAATCATCACATCATGGTCAGAATAATTTTAACTTCCTTCAAAATCAATAACACTCATAGCAATTCATACCTGTGCAATTGAGCCAATTCTTTGTGATACTCAAACAAACAAATTAAACCAAGCTCTATCAGAAAGTGGCAATAAAAAAATTTCAACTTAATTCACACATCATGTAGTGCATTGTTTTTCCCCACTTTGAGAACATCAAATGCTATACCTGCATCGTAGATAATTTTTCTACATAGAACAACAAAATTAACCAAGAAAAAAATGCTTCTACAATGTCTCCGACTATATCACATCATCAATCTTAATTTCCATAAAAATTGATTTTACAAGCAATAATGTAGTTGTCAGGGTAAATATTAATTTTAAACTTGATAAATCCTCTTCCTCTTTCCCACACAGATTCCTAATTTAATTAAATATGGGGAACAATGAAGTGGAAAATCTAAAAGACAACTAAACAAAGCATTCTAAGGATTCCCTGCCAAGCACCATGCAATCCCAAAAATCTATGTACATCAATGCCTGATCTCTAAATCCATCATTCTTGGAAACCCAAATATTCCATGTATCAACCAGCTCCTTCCCAGAGGAAGTTCCAATTATATCAACACATAATAAGGTTAAACCTTAGGAACAAATCAAATTTTCCTAAATCTAAATCATCATAGCACAAACACAGCTTAAAACCCTTCTCTACCATCCTAAACAACTGCTTATATTTTATAGTTTTATAATAAAGAGAAAAGGGAAAATCATCTTAAGGAATAAGAGCACATTAGAATTCAGACTTGTTCCACACTCCAGGTTCTTACAAATTTCCCGTCTTTTGACTGGGATTATTGGAAATTAATAAATTATGCACACAGATGATGACTTCATGTTCCATGAGCACACTGTTCGGTTTGGTGAAAATTAATGTAGAAATGGGCCCAAAGATTATAAAACAATTTACATTGCGCAAAAATTAAGAAAGCGGAAAATAAAAGTCCAAACTTAGAATTATTTAAAACTTAACCATGAAAGTGTCCAAAGAGGGAAGATATAAAAGCACCATCATAATACCTTAGCTGCAACGCCAAACTTGGCACAGTCCATGGCTATGCGTGTTGCTCGACCAATACTTTCCTTTGTTCTTGTTAATGTCCCAAGCATTGCTTCAAAATACACCAAAGCAGCATGTCCTGCTTCACTGGACTTGCCCATGGATCTTGACTTTGGAGTTGCAGCTGACCTATCTTTCTGTTCATCGACAACAGGAACAGACAAAGAGTGCTTCTGGTGTAAATGCACATCAGGACTGCAGCTGCCATTATTTTGAAGGACATTACTACTGTCTGACGTAGAAACATTGCAAACTGACATATTTGGTGGCGAACCTTGAGGAAGGCAATCTCCCCCATCAGTCAAAGATGGACTTAACCGGAAGCCCAAATTATCCTTTTCACCCAGACAATCATCAGAAAACGAAGCAGAATTCATATCCTCCCCAGAGCCAATACATTTGTCCTCTTTCACAACTACACAACTGAAACAGAAGGAAAAAAAATCACGAGTTTTCTTAAAATGAAATTAATCAGCATATGGATTATGGATTACTTTCACTCGAGTATCTGAAGACCACTCCCTTTCAATCAATTATTACTAAAAGCACTATTTTACCCTAAACAAGTTCACCCTGTAAAATTCTATTTAACTATTTTTTTCAGTATGCTTTTCTCTGAACATAATCTCCTCTCCAGGCAATATCGGCAACCCCAACCCCCCCCCCCCCAAAAAAAAAAATCTAGTGAAGCAATTTTAATCTGTAGTAAAGGAAAAAGCAGGAAGTATTGGTGGTTTATGACACAATTTAAGTTTGTCTACCCTGAGGATTTTGTAAGTGGGAAGGGGGGTTAGCAAGCTATAAACATCAGAAAGCAGAAGTAGGCTTACTTGTCGTTTACTTTGCTGCTGTCACTAACTGGCTTCAAGCACTCAGTTTTCTCACATACAGAATCCTCAGTCAGAGGCACATCAGTACTATTTTGAGCCGAGTGTTTAACGCTTCCATTAGCATTGGAGACAATATCAACACTCATCCTAGTATGTTCTGATGTATCAGATGCTTTGTTCAAATGGTTGACTGTTTGAGTACTGTCTTCATCATTTGTTAGCAATGACAGATCTGGAGAATCTTGTCTGTTTTCAACTTCACAACATTTAGCATGATGATTAGGAAGTGATATTGAACATAAGTTAGTTTGAAAATCAGTTCCAGCAGTCTGGCAAACCATAGAATCACCAAGATCTCCACCAACTTGGTCTCTAGAACCTAGAGATGATTTATTCTCTTTAAAAATCATTGGATTTGTAGAGGTTGTGGAACTAGACAAATTGACATGAGACAAATCATTTCCACAACTATCCACCCCTAGCAAATCTAAACCATTTCCTCCTTGACTATTATGGCGCATACAAGCACATCCCATAGTAGAAGATATACAGCAGCTACCACTACCACTTGATGTCACTATGGCAGATGATGCTTCGGTCTGTGCTTGCCCTTCTTCAGCAACATTAGCTGACATCGCTTCCAAAGCACGATGGAGGCGTTTGGATGGAGGTAAAGCTGCTTCAACATCCAAAGTTAAGCCAAGTGTTTGATCTTTCTTACTAGTCTGCGACCCACTTTCAGAACATGGAGCTAAATTTTTTGAAGGAGAAACATTATCTAAATCTCCATTCAACTCAACCGAATCTCCATCAGCAGGACTACCATTCACACTTTTTGATGACGTGATCACCTGCTGCTGTGAGTGGCTGATATCTTCATTTGACCTGTTTTCCTCAGGTTGTAAGATGCCATTGAGCTCTGTCTCAGTGGATAATGATTTGCCCATTCTGACTCTGGCTCGTTTCAATAAGGGCAAGTGTTCATCTCCTTCTTGCTCAAAGCATCTCTCTTTCAAATTTCCACACATATACTGTGAACTTTGACTAGTATTCATCAGACAGGCCTCCTCATCAGGTGTGGCGGTTAGCTTAGCAGCATCACTAGTGTACCGCTTCCGACTTGGTTTTCTTCTCTTCTTACTAACAACAGCTTTTATTTCATGATCAAGCCCATCATTCAAGTCAACCTCTCTGGCAAAGCACTCAATAGTCTCAGAATGGTCAAGCTTTGCATTGGAATCTATGGTACCACCTTCATTCAGGCTTAAGGTATCAGATTCGATGGTGAAAATTTCAGAATCATTGTCTTCCATGCTACCATTTGAAGCAAGACCAGATAAATCAACATCATCGCAGCCAGAAGGAACTGATGATTTCCTGATAAGCTTTCTCCTTCTTACAGACACACCCTGAACTGCAGAAGCCAATATGTTTCCAGCACTCTTTGCACTATCATTACAAGGCATCTCAGGATTTTTTACCCGTGTAGAGTTTCTCAACCTCTGAGCTGGTAAAATTCTCTGTGTGACGTAGCTATGAGGGCACGAGTCTGCAGATCTTCTCCGAGAAGCGTAAGTAACTGTAAAAGGTGATTTTTCAATAGCAACTGCATTATCAGTGGGCTCCTCCAATGAAGCCTCTTCATCACAAGATTCATCCCTCAGTGCAGCAGCTGAAGCAGTCGAAGCATCTTCAGCTGCACTAATTGGCTCATGTCTATCCATGACAGAAATTGAAGATTTCATCCGTGAATTACATGTCAAATCAGGAGCTTCTGTTCCATCCTTTAATCCTAAGTCAGCAGATAAATCAGCTGTATTTGATAAATTTGCACCAGTAACTTCACCACTAGAGTTAGTTTTGTCAATTTGACTCTCTTTCTTTAAATTTTCATAACTATCAATAATTTCCCGTACTGCATGAACAAAATCAGCACCCCTTCCCTGACGTTTAAGAAGAGATTGTTTCTTCTCCTCAGTAAATGCTTCAACATCAGCAGGATTGCAGAAAGCTCTGAATAAAATAATAGTTTAAAAAAAAAATCAATATTATAACAGCTTTCAAGTGGAGCAAAAAGTCAGGTTTTGTTATGGGAGAATAAGAAAGTGCAAGAATTTCAATAACAATTTCATGATTTGTTAATTGCTAGAACTCAAATTGACTAAACATTCCATATTGCGTAACTGATAACTGATAAGTTGTGCCTTACATGATGACCTGGTCATTTGGCTATAAATCAATCCAATTACCAATGTAGATGTGGAATTTCACGCCTTAATTCCTCATAATATAATCCTTCATTTCTCCATGTTGGTACAAACCACTTCTTTTTTTAAACATGATTCAATCGGTCAGACTCAGCCAAATCAAATTTAATCACATCCAACTATGTTTCACAATGAAAAAAATAAAATACAGATTATATTCAAGATCACCTAACCTAAATTTAAAAGTATAGACAGCTCAGAGGACCCCTGCTCATATTTGAAACTTGACCAAGTAATGTGTACAAAAGCATCTCAACCATGTCCGTCTATGTCCAGTAATTCGTAACTGAATCCAAAATAAAACCCCTTAAATCCAAGTGCAACATCAATAGAATCCTTAACCTTCATTTTTTTTCTCTCTCCCACATATATATGTACAAAAACAGAACCTAATGAGTGAGCGATTCTCAGAACCAGAAGTATGCCTACGAAGTAAAATATCATGCAAGCATTGATCATGAACCATGATAACTGCTATTTTTAAGATGAAGTACAGAGAAAATTTACCATGACATGAAATCTTCTAGACAAGTCTATAACTCTATACCCGTAAACTCAAATTCTTTACTATCTAAAGGATAGGCCCACTGAAAGGAAGAGAATCTTCCTCATAACTTGTCTATGACTATCAATAACCAATAGTTTTCACCACAATATCCATACTTGATTAGCTGTTTTATAAAAACAATAATGATAAAGAAAGCAAATAGGAATGACATTATACATGCGTTATAAACAAACCTTGGTGTGACATTAATTATGAAATTTGAACACGCATATTTAATACCTGCAGTTGTACAAACACATGATATTGGGAAAATAATGCATATTTGATAAGATGGCTATCACACTTACATCTGTTGGGTTCCAAAGAAGCACACAAATACTTTCTTCCAATCAGAAGATGAGTAGCCCCACCTCTCCGGCTCACTTATCTGCCAACAACAAAGGGCTTGATTAGCAAAATAAAATCTCTACAACCAAGGTAAAAAAAAAAATGAAATACTGGCGAGGCGAATACATCCAATCTTCTTTCACCTAACTACGAATTTTTTTCTGCATCTAAAGAGGGAGAAGATGGGCAAGTCACAGCTCCAGTTAGTTCTGGACAATCTCCACCTTCTCCATCCAATAATTTACAAACAATAGATAAAATCTGCTAACCCCTAGGCCCCGTTTGATTGATGCGTCAAATAGTCAATTGGCTCAGACAGCAAACAGGTACTATCCAAATACATATAGGTAAAGAAGTCGGACATTTTTCTCTTTAAGCTACACCATCAAGAATCAGTATCAGATAATCAAAAACCGTACTGAAAGAAAAGTCAAGAACTTTGAAGTTAAGATCAACCAGGAGAAGCCTGACAATACTCAAGTCTGCACAAAAGGAAGCAACATGCAGTGCAAAAGTCTAACACCGCCAACCCTCACCGCCGCCCAACAAAAAAAAAAAAAAAANCAAAAAAAAAAAAAAAAAAAGAATCGACATAGCACAATCAATCGAAAAGTGTACTATATTACTGTACAGTTGACAAGTAGCACCTACCGTGGCAGGCCAAGCAGGGAACCCTTTAACTTTGGCTAGCACCAGATCGCCGACCTTCCACTGCCGGCGAGCGGCGGCAGTCGATGCTACTTTGTTGGCACCCTTTTTACGAGTAGGCGCCATAAGAGGACCGGGCAGCCGCTATAGTCAAATGAAAGCAAGTGATATGAAGAGAATTGAATAATCGAACTCAGCGAAATGCCCAAATCGCTCAGGAAAGGAACGGGTCGGCACTGTGTGGGATTTAGAGAGAGAATTGGCAGGCATTGAAGCACAAAGATCACAGAGAATCGAGAAAAGAGGAGAAGTGGCGACAGTAATTGAGCCCAGAGAAACCCTAATTTGGGGGAGAAGAAGAGAAGAGGGGGATTTGAAGGGTTTTTGTGGTTTTAGTTTTACAGACAGAGGGATATGAGTTGGCTGGGAGCGGTGGAAGAAGCAATAGGGTGCGAATAGCCGAGGGCAAGGAGCATGGGTTTGTTTACTCTGTGAAGTCGTCTAAAATGCGCCGTATGCTCACGATGCCAATATATTTAACTTCGCCTAAAGTGCATTTTTAGTCCCATAAGTTTGGAAAAGGTCTCAATTTGGTCCCATAAATTTTTTTGTTGCAATTTTAGTCCCATAACTTTTGAAAACGTCTCGCCGTTGGTCCCAAACTGATTTCCATCCATTATCTGTCATTAAATCCATTTCACCCATATTTGTCATATCATCATTCAACTCAGAATGTCAGATCATCTTTAACGACAGAAAATGGATGAAAATCAGTTTTTGACCGACAGCAGGACGTTTTCAGAATTATGAGACCAAAATTGTAACAAAAATTTTGAGACCAAAATTAGACCTTTGTCAAAGTTATGAGACCAAAATTGCAACAAAAAGGTTATGGAACCAAATTGAGACCTATGTAAAAGTTATAGGATCAAAAGTGCAATTTAGCCTTTAATTTCCGTAACTCCTGTCTTCACTTGGCATATATAACATAAGCAATTCTGACCTAAATTATTCGGCGCTCCAAATGAAACGAAACGACCCATGCTCCTATTTTCATTTGCCTATTGGGCTCAAACTTTAATTTGAACCTTCAATCAAATTGCGCCTCTTATGTAGGTAGCTTGATTAGCCCATCAACTCCTCAAAATTAACTTAGTGCGTTTGGATTGGCTTAATTTCATTAAGAAGCACTTAAATTTTAAATTTAAGTGCTTTTTGCATATTTTATAAGCGTTTGGTTAAACTTTTAGAAAAAAAGCGGAAGTTAAGAAAAAGCGGAAATCGTGCTTTTTTTTAAAGTCAGTTTTTTCAGCTTCTTAAAAAAGCTCATGCCGTAGAGGTATTTTAAATGACTGAGAAACTGTGCATATTAGTTTGTTAGACAAAAATATCCTCATTTAACTTTGAAAATTCCATCTTCTACCCTCTTATTCTTCAAAATCACTGTGACATCCAGAAAATATCCCTTCAACAGTAGACCATTTTCTTTCTTGCTGTGCATATTAGTTTTTTTTTTTTTTTCGGTAAACANGATAAACACTGTGCATATTTGTTTAATCTATTATTTCATCAACTCAATTCTTACCATCTTCACTTCCCCACCTCCATTGCTGTCTTCACCTTTTTATGGATGCCAACTTTTGATACAAGAATACCTAGGAAAACGAAAAGACCAAATGACCTAGGGTACAGATTCCTAATCTAATCAATTTTCCAATTTGGCCCCCATTTATTCTTTTAATTTCTTAATCAGTCCATTTGATTTTCTATATTTTTTTTTATGTACTTTTTTTTTTCATGGACTATTCTATCTTTTAATGAGATTACTCAGTTCTACCAAAGACAAGTGTACAAATTTATGGTTTTCTTCATTATTCAACTCAATTCATTCATACTTATAATTTTTGTAAATTTTACATATTTCTAGTTTTGATAAATTTCACATATCAAAAGTACTTTTATAAACTTATATCCAAACACAATTTATATTTTAAAAAGTGCTTTTTCATTATACATATAGCTTATTTTTTAAATAAAAGCTCTAATTTTAAAAGTTGGAGAAAAAAAGTACTTATCTTTTAAGTCAATCCAAACGCACCCTAACTTATCTCAAAAGAGCTCTTAAAGAAGAGAGTTAGAAAGCCTTTTAATCAAGCAATGTAAGACTTCAACAGACCTAACTTACAAAATAGGTGAGTTAAATTGGTTGAATAAAATTCTAACTTAATATATTTGATTACCGATATATTTGATGAGTTAAACAGGTACATTTTTTTTACGAGTCTACATAAAATTTTTTACGTTTGCATATATGAAAAACGATGATTTGAAATTACTTTTCTATTTTGGAAGATAAAAGAATAAGTAACTCTATTATAAAGTTGAATATCTCATTTAATTTGTTTTAAAGATAAAACATAAAAATCTAAAAATATTGGATTATCATTGGTTTACCATTTTTAATGGATCAAACAAAAACGATTATGAAACGATGACAAGAGCAATCCAGTTTTTTTGTTCGAATCATGTTACCTCATATCACTAGTTTTCATTTCAACCAGAATGTCTAAGGTGCTTTAAATTTTTATTATTTGAGTTCAATTTGAGTTCAATTGGTTTTGAAACCAAAAAGTGAATGTATGTTATGGTGAAAGGGAAGGCCCAAGCCCAAAAGAATAAGAGAGAGAAAAAAAATAATACGGATTAAACAGGAGCCCACACTGAGTGTGAATCAGCAAGCAAAATAAAGGACAAATGGGAGAAAAGAAGAGTTTAGTGAACCACCATACTAGGACAATTCTTTATCTCACAATCTATTGCCGCCAAGCCGTTTATGTATGATGTGGCACTTGTTACATCTGCATAGATGATGTGGCTCAATCTTTTATGAGATGTGGCATTGAGCATGTGACGTGGCACATTACATCAATATATTTTTGGCAAAAGTATTGAATTCAAAATATACAATCATTTTCAGTTGCATTCTTAAATTTTCTTTTGTTAATTATATCACAAAAGTATGGAATCAATTTTTAAGTTATGCTCTTAAAGTTTTTGGAGTTAATTATACCCCTAATTATTTTTTTTTATAAGGTGCACCCTCAAATTATTTTTGTCAATTATACCGCTAAGTTGAAAAATATTTAGAGGTACAATTGACTCAAATATAAAACATTAAGAGTATAATTAATTAAAAAAAATTATATAATTATAATTGAATATGAAACTCACCTTATATTTTGAGATATAATTAACTAAAAAAAATATTAAGAATACACCTAAAAATAATTACATATTTCAAAAATACCAATAATACAGTTTCACTTCATTGATTTGTTGATCACAATCATCACATACTATGTCACATTTATATTGGAAAAAGAAAATGTCACAGCTTATCAGGGCTTTGGATCCCCTGTCGTACCGCAGGACGTGCAACACATGGCGCAATTTTATTGGCCCCTGCCGCACCGCACGCCTTGCGGTACGACAGGGGATCCGTTCCCACTTATCAAATGATGACATGGATATGTTAGGTCACACTAGATTATTAAGGCACATGCCACGTCTCCATTTCTTTCTTTCGAAATAGTTAGTGTAGCGCGTGCGTGTATATCCTTCATGACGTATGTACACTGACACAAGCGAATACGTTCATCCCTTATTTTTACTATGAGTTTTCTCCCTTACAAACCTCCTCTTCTCTTCGTTCTTTGCACCAAACCCTAACCCTAATTATAACTCCTATCATTCTTCAGGAACCAAACGAAGGAGGTACTATCGTAAAACCCTAACCCCATCAATTCAATTGTTATTCCGAAGATCGCATAAATTTCAATTGTAGAATTTCGGCTACACACATACACGATGGACTCGCAGCAGAACAATCTATTCGAGACCGCTTCCCAACCCGACACTGGGAACGACGCATACACTTTCCTCGAATTCAACACTCAGGGTGAGGATTTTGACTATCCGGAGTTCCATGACCCAATTAGATCGCCGGTTTCGTGGCCGACTCCTTCCGATTCGCTTGTTGACCCGACGGAACGTGGTGGTGGTGGAGGTGGCGCGGGTTCTGATCACCAGTCCGATGCGTCGCCCGTTTCAGCAGCTCCAGGAAGCGCCACCAAAACCCGGGCAACCGGGTCGGGCAGCAGTGGTAACAGCCAGATGGTTGACGCCCTAGCTGCTGGAATGAGTGGGTTGAATTTTGAGGACACTGGAGACGATGATAATTACGAATTTGGTAAAGGAGATTTCACCGAACATGCTTGCCGGTATTGTGGGGTATCCAACCCAGCATGTGTTGTGAGGTGTAATGTGCCTTCGTGTCGCAAATGGTTCTGTAACTCACGGGGGAACACGTCGGGTTCACATATCGTAAATCACCTGGTGAGTTGTCACAACGTAACAATGGTGGACCCTTTTTGTTTGGTTGTTTGTATTTGGTTTAGTGGTAGACTTGGCTACTGAGAAATTTAGAGGGTTGCGCTATGTTATGATGTTAATTAGTTATTATCGCCGTGAATTCGGGATATATGGTATGACCTATGGCGAAGAGTTTCTGATAAATTTCCTTTTTAAGTGAGTAGAAAGTTACCAAAGAAGAGGAGTAGGTACCCTTGCAAAAAAATTGATTGCACTTCTGCGTGGAAGGAATGTGGAATCACCGTATGGATCAATGTATAATGCGACGTTCTATTTTGATAAAATAAATATAGTCTTTAAGTAAGAATGACTGAGTAAGTGTATTGCTCTCTTTTCTCCTTTATAAAATTCATTTGTTCCTATAACAAAGAAGAATGGATTAAGTGAAAGAAAAAAAAAATTCTCGATTATTCTTATTTAATTCTTGAGACAGAGATATCACAGGTGTTTTGTTGTGAATAGATTCCAGAACTATTACCTTACAAACTAAGGAAAAGAAACAACTGGGGTCTTCTCCTTTGCTAACTATTAATTGTGTTGACTGTTGATTTTTCCGGCATGGAGATTGATTCAATCAATCAGGGCACTAGAATTTGATTTCTCTTGATACTTGAATAACTTTGTTATATATTTTTTGTTATTGGATTACTGATAAGCTGTTGGTTAGGGTGATAGCTGCTTCATCCCATGAGGTGGGGAGCACGTTTCAAAGCACAGTACTTGGAAGAATAAGATTTTAACCATACTTTGGTTCTTCAGCTCGACAAGGGACTAGTCTCAAATTTGACTTGGGAAACCCTTGGGTGCAAAAAAAAAGGATTAGATCATTTTTGACACAGTTATTCTAATTTCGTCACGGCCATTCTTTTGTGACCATTATTAAGATGATAAGATCACTGTAAAATAACATGGATGGCCAGTTTTTCTATGAAGTGACTTATTTTATGTTTTCTTTTGTTTTTTGTTCTTTTTAAAAGGTTATTGTATAGAGAGCTCAATTTTCCACTGTCTAATTGTTTCAAAATTTGTTCGTAATACTTTTTTATGACAATGCGTTCCTCCCCCCTCTCAAATGAAGTTTGCCAAAAATGAATTTGCGACAGTATGTTGCATGTCATTCAGGCTTGTATGCTGGCTTCTCAATTAAACGGGCACTTCTCCCCACCCCCTTAAAAAAAGTGGTTACATCTTGTTTGTGTATATATATGGAACTACTTAGTCCTGTACATCGCTTATCATGCTACAAGCTGAAAAGCAAATGTATTTGTCCATCTGTGCCAAGCTTAAATTTATATTGAATTTTGTGGATGCAATTATCATTACTAGTCACTTTCTTCTGCCTGTAGGTTCGAGCAAAACACAAGGAAGTATGTCTTCACAAAGACAGTCCTTTGGGAGAAACAATTCTGGAATGCTACAACTGTGGATGTCGTAATGTGTTTTTGCTTGGATTTATTTCTGCCAAAACTGAAAGTGTAGTAGTTCTTCTATGTCGTGAACCTTGCTTGAGTGTCAATGCATTGAAAGATATGAATTGGGATCTCAGTCAGTGGTGTCCTTTGATTGACGATAGGTGTTTCTTGCAGTGGCTAGTCAAGGTCAAATTTCTTTCCTCTCTAATGGATATATATTACGTACACACATATATTGAGGGTCTTTGCTACAATGTATCCTTTTGCAGATCCCATCTGAACAGGAGCAGTTGAGGGCACGCCAGATAAGTGCTCAGCAAATTAATAAGGTGGAAGAGCTTTGGAAAACAAATCCTGATGCTTCTCTGGAGGACCTTGAGAAACCTGGTGTAGATGATGAACCTCAGCCTGTGGCATTAAAATATGAAGATGCATATCAGGTGCTTGTGATGGCTAATTAACTTTTTACATTCATAGAATGAGGAATATTTCAAAACTTCTATGGTTCACTCGTGTTTTGCCTAATATGTAATTTATTTTATTTGCCTTTCCAGTATCAAAATGTTTTTGCACCGCTCATTAAGCTTGAAGCTGATTATGATAAGGTAGCTATTTTCATTTTGTTCATTTGTTAGCATTCTTATAAAGTCTAATTATACATTTCTGTCCGTGAACTTTTGGATACTCCCAGAGGTCAACATAAAAAGGTGCTTGGTTGCAATTTGGCCCCTTCTTTTGTAAGGTGTTCACTGATGTCTTATGCTTACTCTATTGTTGTAGATGATGAAAGAATCTCAAAGCAAGGACAATGTTACAATTCGATGGGATATTGGTCTTAATAAGAAGCGCGTTGCATACTTTGTATTCCCAAAGGTGCTCTGTCTTTCATTATTATTTGCAATGTTTTCTTATATTATTTACGTTGTTTGCTTATCTATTTCATAGTTTGTCCTGAATGCTATTTTCTTTATCCTTTATTCATTCTAAATTAATATATGTTATGTCCTTGTGTAGGAAGATAATGAGTTGCGTCTTGTACCTGGCGATGAATTACGATTGCGTTATTCTGGAGATGCTGCACATCCGGCATGGCAGTCAGTGGGGCATGTGGTATGGGACTAACTACTAAGATATATTATGGACACATCTATTCTGACACTCACATCAGTGAGTAATTTGTGTAATGTGTGTTTATCAGTGTTGCGGATCCAATATTTCATGTGTCTGTTGCTGCATCAGAAATGGACAGTCTAAAAAATTGGGTCATTGGGCATCTATTCCAGTAGTTGCATGTTCTTCTGGCGTTCTAAATGTTGTCTGAAATATAATTGCTCTAAACTTTCTAGTTCGATGGGTCTTATATCAATTGATGCATGTAAATTACAAAATGATCCCCCGAATTCTGATAATTATGCACATATTAGCATGGCAATTTTCAACGCAGAATTGCAGATATGTGTGTTCTTGCTTAAATCTGCTTTTAGTCGATCTGCACAAGGTTTTTTATACTTCAGTGATTCAATTTATTGCTGTGTAATATTTTTAAATTCTATTTTCAGATTAAGCTAACTGCACAAGAAGAAGTTGCTCTTGAGCTTCGTGCAAGTCAGGTAACTCAAACCTCAGTATTCTAGATCCGTGTCATGAAATTCTTTATTTGTGCCTCGTGGTTAATTCTCGAGTTGTATGCACAGGGGGTTCCAGTTGATGTAAACCATGGTTTCAGTGTTGATTTTGTCTGGAAGAGTACGAGCTTTGACAGGATGCAGGGAGCTATGAAGACTTTTGCTGTGGATGAGACAAGCGTAAGCGGGTAAGCTGGTTCTAGCATCCAAGTGATGTTTGTTTACATTTGTTTGTAATATCTACCTATGTATATTCTTTACTCCCCATCTTCCCATTTTTCCTTTCCTTGTGTTACTTATTCCTCATGGATTGAAGATTGGGATGCTTGGGATATAATTTTAATTGAACTTACATACAATATCAGTGGCCAAGAGAAGATCTGTGGTTCCATGAAGTTGCTAGTAATTAGAGTTTAATTAGGAATTGGTAGTTAATACATAAACATATATTAGTTCATATACCACATCAATCCAGTCATGAAATGTTCTGAGGGCTAGGTTTGAAGTTTGAACTGAGTAATCTTTTATACCTGGAGATAGATATAAACATGAAAATTAAGTGGAAAATATGTAATGCAAGGGAGATCCTAACCTATAATGTGAGAGGGAGTGGCACTGTGGCAGGTTTATGTTGTCTTGACTTATTTTAGGATCTCAGTATAGATATATTGATTGTCTGACATGATATTTGACTTTTGCAATTTGGTTCTTGAAATTATTGTAAATATTGTCTTACAGGTATATTTACCATCACTTATTGGGTCATGAAGTTGAGGTTCAGATGGTGCGTAATACGTTGCCTCGTCGCTTTGGTGCACCTGGGCTTCCGGAGCTCAATGCATCTCAAGTATGTTTTCACAGATCTTTTATCTCATTCCTGGTGAATTTTTTCTTGAAAAGATGTTTGCTATTATTTTGTCCCATTATCTATGACAATTTTGAGAAAGTTTATATGCTTTTTGACTTAGTTCCATTATCTTGTTTTGCCTATGAATCTCTATTAAGTTGCCCTGTTCTGAGTGTGAACTGATCTTATAATTTTGTAGGTTTTTGCAGTTAAGAGTGTTCTTCAGAGGCCTATTAGTTTGATCCAAGGTCCTCCTGGAACTGGTAAGACTGTAACTTCTGCTGCAATCGTATATCACATGGCAAAACAAGGCCAGGGACAGGTGCATTACTTAAACTTATTTCTAGATCATTTGCTTTTCTCTCTTACGTCTGTCATGAATTTATCTTTGTTCTCTTGTGCCATTCAAATTTTAGGTTCTAGTTTGTGCACCTAGTAATGTGGCTGTAGATCAGCTGGCTGAAAAGATAAGTGCTACTGGATTGAAGGTATAATTGGTGCTTCTTGTGATTTGAAGTTAGTTTATCATGTGCAAATATAGTGGTGATCTTTATGTCTATAATATTTTCCAAACAGCTAGTTTAGATAAACTAATTACCTCTCAGTTATTTAGATGGCCACTTCTGCCTTTTCTAATCTCTTTGTGATTCATGTTTCTGTAATTTAAGGTTGTTAGGCTTTGTGCAAAGTCAAGGGAAGCTGTGAGTTCTCCTGTTGAGCACTTGACACTTCATTATCAGGTTAAATTTCCATTATATGTAAAGTTTTTTGGGTTTTATTTTTATGGTTTTCCCAGTATGCTTTTGCTCTTGCATGATCCTTTCAGCATGATGCTTGTGAATGGTGATTATTGCAGGTTCGAAATCTTGACACATCTGATAAGAGTGAACTCCACAAGTTACAACAACTGAAAGATGAACAAGGTTTGAGCTGTTTTTATTCTTTGTTATAAGCTACGTGGATAATAGGTTCAGTTGTGGTTTGCTGCTTTCTTTTACTTGATACCATAATTAAACTTGCTTGCTCGGTTGACCCTTTAACCTCTACCTTTTTTTTTCTTTATAGTACTATTTCCTTGTGTTTTGTGATGTTTACATTACTATTTACCATGAGCACAAAATTCTTTCAATAATTTGTGTCATAGTTACCTTATCTGTTGAGACAACTAACGAGAAAGCTCTTCTGTTTGTGGGGTGAACTTATAGTGATGGAGTTTTATGTATGGTTCTCTTGCTTGTAATTTGCTTCAGTTCCGAGATAAGCATAGTACTCTCCTTATATGACTTTTTTTTCAAACATATCAATAGGAGAACTTTCCAGCAGTGATGAGAAAAAGTATAAAGCACTTAAGCGAGCAACAGAGAGGGAGATTTCTCAGAGTGCTGATGTGATCTGCTGCACTTGTGTTGGTGCTGGAGACCCTCGGCTGGCAAACTTTAGGTTCCGTCAGGTTGGAATGTATGTTATGTGCAAATTTTAATTGATATCTCATGTTAGATGCTTACAATCTTGATAACTGTTGTTAGGTGCTTATTGATGAGTCTACTCAGGCAACAGAACCTGAATGCCTTATTCCTTTGGTTCTTGGGGTCAAGCAGGTATTTGAAGTTCAAATCCGTGCATGTTGCACACTCTTTGTTAATGTTTCTAACTGGTAATTTCCATCTAGGTTGTTCTTGTTGGTGACCACTGTCAGCTTGGTCCAGTCATTATGTGCAAGAAAGCTGCTCGTGCAGGGCTTGCACAGTCACTTTTTGAACGCCTCGTCCTACTTGGTGTGAAACCAATTAGATTGCAGGTAATGAATCTTTGTTTGTAAAGTAGCTTACAAGTGCAACTGCTTTAAGATGCTTCCTGCAGCTTGGGCTGTTTCACTAGTTTTGATGGTCAAATCATTATGAATTGAATTTGATTGCCGAGTTCTACTAGTCTGGCTTGTCTTTGTTCTACACATTGGTTTTTTCAAATATCTTCTTTTTATTCAAAGCCTCCAACATGGCTTTTGTGTTTTATTGTTTCTTTATACAAGATTTAACATTATGCAATAAAATGCTCTAGTTCTACTCTCACTTTTATTTATTAATGGAGTTCTTTGGGTTAACATCCTACTTGTATGTTATATCTCTAACCTGTTTTCATTCTTGGTCATACTAAGGGTCGGTCAGTTACTATTAGGATCTATTTTGCTATGTATTCTCTTTTTGCAGATTTTGGGCTTATTGTTAACTGAATTTACAATAAGCTTTCATGTTTGATTCTCTTGTATATCAGGTTCAATACCGTATGCATCCATCTCTCTCAGAATTTCCTTCAAATAGCTTCTATGAAGGCACTCTGCAAAATGGAGTCACTGTTAATGAAAGGCAATTATCCGGAATTGATTTTCCCTGGCCTGTGCCCAATCGTCCCATGTTTTTTTATGTTCAGGTACTGCAATTGCATTTATCATGCAAAATGTTTTTGTTTTATGTTTAGCTGTCAATTGTTTATATGCTGGTTTGGGCAGTCATTGCTACTTTGTGGTGATCTTTGGTTATAATGGGATGTTAGTGTTCATTCAGCAGCTCATTCTGCTAAATCTTAGGGATACAATTGTTTTTTTCTGGTTCTCCTTATGGGTTTCTGCAAATGGCTTTTTTGAGGGAGCATCTCTGGTGGATCTTAATAGGGTCTGCCAAGCTCTTCAGAGTTGGAGATTGGGTGTTATTCTTTTGGTTTTAGAGTTACCCTTATCCTTTATTTTTGTTCTTTTTTGTAATATTCTATCTTCTCTATATTTATTTTCAGAAAAAAAGTCATTTGTATGCTAATTCAGTGCAGAGAATCTTGATGTTCCCTTATGAAGTTGATATCAAATCTTTGGTTTATTTATTTTGTTTCTCCCTTTTGGTTGAAATTTACACTCATAATTTTTTTATTGTCTAATAGATGGGACAAGAGGAGATAAGTGCAAGTGGAACATCATATTTAAATAGAACTGAGGCCGCAAATGTTGAAAAGATTGTAACTACTTTCTTAAGGAGTGGTGTAGTCCCTAGCCAGGTATTATTCGGGCTATATATTGACTCTTTGATTTTAACTGATGGGTTGATTTTGACATCTGGGTTAACTTTCGTTTTATGTTTAACAGATTGGAGTGATAACACCTTATGAGGGGCAAAGAGCTTATATTGTAAACTATATGTCAAGAAATGGTGCACTTAGGCAGCAACTTTACAAGGAAATTGAGGTTTGATATAGATGCCAGTGAGATTTATAATCCATGTCCCACTTGGTTATAGTTACTAGATTAATTTTATTCATTCCAGGTTGCTAGTGTTGATTCCTTTCAAGGAAGGGAGAAAGACTACATCATTCTGTCATGTGTGAGAAGTAATGAGCATCAGGTTGGTTAAGTCAGCCTTTCTACCGTCACTGTTTTCCTTACCTGTGTTCTGTATGAACTCACCACTTTTTATATCGTAAAACTTGACGGGTTGTTGGTTTACTTTAATACCTTTAGGGCATTGGATTCCTGAATGATCCTCGAAGGCTGAATGTTGCTTTGACTAGAGCTAGATATGGCATTGTTATTTTGGGAAACCCTAAAGTTCTTAGCAAGCAGCCTCTGTGGAATGGCTTGTTGACTCACTACAAGGTATGTTTTATGGTTTTGCTGGTGGTGGTGTTAGTTAATATAAACTATGAAGTGTGCGCCTGCCTTTCAGCAGCAGGAGGTGCTTTTGTAGTCTGTGTGCAGGTTTCTCAAATTTCAGAATTGTTAATGCTTTTGAACTCCTGCATGATTTATTGTTAGAAAGGTCCACCAAATCGGTGTACTAGGCATTTTAGGCCATAAAACTATTTTTCTGAGCATTCTCTATGCAAATCTTCATTTCTTAAGCATGCTGTTTTGTTTTTCTGTTCAACTTATTCCTTTACCCTTGGAACAGGAGCATGAGTGCTTGGTTGAAGGGCCTTTAAATAATTTGAAGCAGAGTATGGTTCAGTTCCAGAAACCCAAGAAGGTAGGGGCCTAGGGGGCAGGGTTGCATAATATTAACTGATGTGCTGCTCTGTGGGCAGGCAGGCTAATGTCTTCTGTGCAGTGCTATTATATTGAGGCTTTTCTTTATCAGAAAAAGATTTCTTATCTATTTTGTGGTTGAACTTATTTTATTGCAGATCTACAATGATAGAAGGCTTTTTTATGGTGGTGGTCCAGGAGTTGTGGCCAGTGATAATTTTGGATCAGTTGGCTCTGGCCCAAGTTCAGATAGGAAGACTGGTCGGGGAAGGGGTTTGTATTCTCTAGTCTTTTTTTTTTCCTTTCTTTTTTGTGGTTTTAGGGTTCCGTTCAAGTACTTACAAAAATCTAGAATAGTTCAGAGTCAAGTGATTTATTATCTAGAAGTATTTATGACCTCTGTCTTCTGGAGCTTCTGATGTTTAGGACAAAAACTTCTGATGTCAGCTGCAGGATCTTATATGCCTCCTGGTCCGTCAAATGGAACCCACAAACCTGGTGTGCAGCCTACTGGATATCCTATGCCACGGGTTCCCCTGCCACCTTTTCATGGTGGCCCTCAGTCTCAGCCCTATGCAATTCCAACCCGTGGAGCTGTACATGGGCCTGTTGGGGCAGTCCCTCATGTGCCACCTCCAGGAACCCGAGGTTTCGGTGCTGGACGAGGTAATTCTAGTGCCACGGTTGGCAATCATCTCCCACCCCAGCAAGGCACACAACAGTCTATTGGGAATCTTGGATCTAACTTTAATTTCCCAGCGCTGGAAAATCCCAACAGCCAACCATCTGTTGGTGCTCCACTGTCTCAGCCTGGGTTTGCCAATAATGTATGTGCTTTCCTTATTCTGCCATCATATGTTATTTCTTCATCCCCTGGTCTCATTTTCTTGATGGACAGATTCTAACTATATTGTTCTTGCATATTTCAGATGCCAGTCCAAGGGGCAAGCCAATCATTTAGAGATCAGTTTTCAGTTCCAGGAATGTCCCAGGTACCCATAGTACTTAATAGAAGCTTGAGGTTGTTTAGGTGTACATTGGTGCTTATTTTGTGTTGTGTAATAACTACCTTCAGGATTTCTTGGGTGATGACTTCAAAAGCCAGGGATCTCATGTTCCTTATAATGTTACTGATTTCTCCACTCAGGTATGTTTACTGTAGTTTGTCACCGGTGTATCGTGAGACCTATATTGTCTTTCTCCAATTAAATCAAGCTGCAGGAACTTGTAGTCTCTTCTTGATTCATGTGTCACATTTTCTATCTTTTAGGCTTCTCAGAGTGGATATGCTGTTGATTATGTTACACAAGGAGCACAAGGTGGATTTCCTGGAAACTTTTTGAACCAGGGTACTCAAGCTGGATATTCACGTTTTGGTTCTGGAAATGATTTCATGTCTCAGGTTGCTAAAGTTGCTCTGAGCTTCTTTATTCTTCTTCTGGACTTGGGTTCCTCTTTCATTGTTTTAAGTTTCCATTAATTTTTCACAGGACTACATGGGCCATGGATCACAAGGCCTTTTCACTCAGGTTGGCTTCAATGATCCCTTGCAAGATGATGCCACACAGAGTCAATTTGGTGTCACCAATGCCAACCCTCTTCAGTCTCAGGTTTCCTCTAGTTTCATCTGGCCAATCTTTTGAACATGAAGAATGATCTTATTGATGAAATAATTTCACATTTTGTACTGCTTTGGAACTAGTTAATTTCATTTTTATCTTGTTAATTGTGAGCTGTTTGGTTTATTTTTACAGGGCCTGATGAATTCTCTCTATTCACAACCTTTTGCTCACTACAACACACAGCCTCTGAACATGCCGGCTTCCCAGCCACAGCCTCAGGGTCAGAGCTCTCAAAATCAGAAAATACACTATAACGGTTGAGGGACAATAGGAGCTTATAATGGCTTTGATGGGTTATATAGTCTTTGCATTCAGCAACTGGGTTTGTGCCTGTCTTGTGTGCTGAAATATGCTTGCATGTCAAATTGGAAAGGACAGTCTTCATTGGGATCTGTCTGCATAACCATAATTGAGGGTTTGGTACCTTTGATCTGAATCGGTGGAACTGTGGGGGTATTTGGAAGATACTGGCAGCACATCCTGGACTGATAAAGGAAAAGTAACCCCATTACCCCTTGCTGAATTTTTGTATTGTTTGGCATAAAGGCAAAATTGTTCTAGAGAGCATTACATGGAAAGGTTTTGTTGAAAGGGTTTCGATTGGACATCAAAGAAGAGCCGCTGACAATGTTCTTGGTGAATATAATTATCCATACAGCACCAATCACTGCCACTGCTAAGGGGTTGTTTCTGTACAGAAGGCGGGATTGTCGTCAACCCTTTCAGTTCTTCCTGGCATGTAATTATACTCCGTATTATTTTACAAATATGATATGTCAGTATGTCAGAAAATGTTTCCTGTGCAACAGTTGCCACTTGGAATTATTTGATGGTATATAAAAAGTTATTACGATTCATGTAATAAATTGGGTTTTGTTCTGAGGGATTGTGGAAGAGTGCTTTGGTATGAAGTGTTAGGTGTAGCTTCTGTAGTTTTGCCGCAAATAGAGTTTTTGTTTGCCCAAATAATAGCCCGAAGCATATTTGGGTGCAAAAGAGCATAATGGTGGTCCGTCCTATAATTAACCCTCCCAATTCTCACTCAGTGCGATGGGTTACATTTTTTATTGAGCCTTTCATCTAGAAGTAATACCCAAGAGCTTTGATGTTGCGATGCTTAAAAGAGAGAAGAAAACTAATTTCACTTCGAAATGAATATAAATATTATTTTGCAAATTAGGGACTATAGCACTAGTTCTGATATAACTGAAGCCACCGTAATATTTTTTATCTTTGGAGTGTGAACTTCTAGTTTTGTCTCTAATCTATCTAATGTAGCTTAAAGAATTAAAGGTTTTAAAAATTATATATGTATACATATATATATATATTTGATTCAAGTTTAATTTAACCTTTAATATCTTTTTTTGTAAATAATATTAATTAAAGTAAATCCTCTAAATTGAGGATTCTTCGATTCTTTTAGCAGTTTATTTTCTTTACATTAATATACGTGCAAGTTATGTAAAATTAAAATAATACTTGTAAACAGCTCAAATAGACAAGTCAAAATCAGAGGATTCATTAGCAAGTTAGTTTACTTCAAATTCCAATGCATTAGAATCTGTGAATATAATCCAGGCATGCCACCTATAACTCTCACTTCAGTCCAGACACAATCCTTCTCAGGAAAATATAAAAGGCCAACCCAGTTCGAGTCCCCACTTGGTGGGGGTGCTGGAAAAGGAAATATACTAGCAGCTTTACGCTTTACTCCTGTTTTTTTGCAGAGCGGCCGGTTCGAACCCACGATCTCAGACCCTACGGCAAGCGTGCTTACCGCTGAACCAAGTCGGCCCTTCTCTCAGGAAAATATAAGGAAAATCGAAATAATTTATATTACAATAGAAACTCAGAATTTAAGAATAGGTATGAAGTAACCATCAGCGTAGTGCCGGGAACCACATTTAAGGGATAGCAAGTGCTCCCTTGCTTGGAGAAATGATCACTTATGCACAATACAAGGAATTGAATTGATTAGTTACACTACAGTACCAGAAGAAAAACAAACAAAATTAATAAAACGTCAATGCGGAGCATGGAAAAGATAGTACTCAAGTTGGATTACTCCGCTGATCGCAAGCAAAATCTGTACTTAAAAGCTGGGTACTTGAGAGATTTGTCCTGAAAACTGCATGTTCATTGTTGGCTGTCCCTCCCAATGTGTTTGATTGACGAGTTTCGCTTGGTTACAACCAGTCAGGTAGATCGAAGTATACTGAATCCCCACATGTCACTATAGCAGTCATGGATAAGGGCAGGACTAGATGTTGAATCCATATATACGCTGAAGAAGAGAGGCTAGTCAAGGATCATGTCATAACTTTGAGTGTTGTCTCCAAGGACACCCACCATCAAAAGCATGCTCCAATACGTCTTCCACTCGCTTTGCAAGCAGTATCTGTCAAGGCAGTTCAAAAAGCCAACCGTGATATCGGGTTCATTTTTGTTTAATAAGAAAAACCTAGGACTTGATTGAGCGCAATAAGGATGTTAAACATATTAATACACAGCACGAGGACCATAATCTGATCAATGATAAATTTGCGAAGTTGAAACTGGAAAAGTAGAATAGTAATAATATTTGTCACACCACATGCTCGTATATAATATATACTAGTACCAACCATGCTCAGTTTATAACCCTATGAAACAGCTTAACCATGCATATATGAAAGTAATATTACCTCCAAATTTGCCAGCACTGATGATGGAACTTCCACCAAGTCCTTCAAGTTCCTTTCAGGCAGAATGATTCTCTTAATGCCATATCGGTGTGCAGCTAATACCTGTAGTAAAGAAAAAGATCGGATCATGCCACATTTTTGTAGCCTTGATATTTTTCTTTTGTGGTTTTTGCTAGAGAGAGTTTATTCATATACTGATGAATCTACAACATTTAGATAGCAAATTAACTGTCAGATAGCATTATATTTTGGAGTGTGATTTCCTTGAGAGAACAGAAAAATATATTTCCCTTTTATTAAAAGGACAGCATGAACTCATGATTCCATTTGGAGACTTGATTGCATTTTTTTTAGTTTTCCTCATTTTTTATTAAAAATATATAAGGCCTTCACTTTTATATATCATCTGATAGGCATATTATTCTCTCAATTTCTGAAGTTCACAACAACATTGAAAAATTCAACGTTTTCTGCTTTTGTACGTTAAAACTATGATGCTACACAAGCAAGAAGAAGCTCCCCTTAGTTGCTAAATATGTTTGTTTCTTCTTACTTGCTTGTGTAGCATCAAAGTTTTAACGTACAAAAGCATAAAATGTTAAAATTTTCATATAAGCTTCTATCGCAGCTATACTTTTCAGGAACCAAACATATATATTTAGCTTCTAAAAGTCCTAAGGACAGCAAAAAACGTCAATGTTGAAGAATTGAGGTCCTTATATGTGCTTGTCAGGTGCAAGGAATCACTACTATGTAGTAAGGATCATCAATGAAGAGAAAAGTAACAAAAAAAAAAAAGAATCATCCATCTGACATAATTATTAACTTTGTATCCCAAAAATAATATTAATATTTACTAGAAACTTCACATTCGCCATAATGATATAATAAGTTTACCTTATCCTTGACACCACCAACAGGTAGAACCAGACCCCTTAAAGTCATCTCTCCGGTCATAGCTGTATCTGATCGAACTTTTTTCTGACTGAAAAGTGACACTAAGGCCGTTACCAAAGTCACACCTGCAGAGGGCCCATCCTTGGGAACAGCACCAGCAGGAAAATGTATATGTATATCACGGCCCTCCAAAAGATTAATCCCCTCTGCAGCAGCCAGCCTAAGATCAGTTGCTCTTGCCCTAACCTGTGAAATTAGTCCTTTATTGTGAATAAAGAATATTCTAAGTACATGTCATATCTGGCAAAAAAAAAAGTACATATAATATGGTTTGAATTCAATTGACCAAGGCTAATCTAAAATATCAAAGAAAATTCACATTATTTTATTTGAGAAACTACTACTATATTTTTTTTAATAATACACACAACATTCACTGCCCCCAACCAACTTAAGACCTCATACACTGCACTGATCTCAAAGGAGAGAAAAGGAGCTCAAGACTCAATGCCATAGATATTGAAACATAGACCCTGTAAATCCCATTTTAATGATTCAATAAATAGCATGGACGGATGATCATACCATTACAGGCAAAAACTCCTAAAATAATAGTCTTTCAATAATAATATCTATTTGACTTTGAAGCACACTATTTTAGTCTGTCTCGGATACTAGGGTCACATCATAAATTATTTTGGCAACGCCTTTCATAGGTGACATGAAATATCTCATTCAGACGAACCTGAGACAAACAAATCAATCAAGCAACGAGGTGAACTAAAATTTGATTAGATCTAATCAATTACCCATGTTAGTGCAATTTGAGCCGACTCTTTAATTACATCCCCTAGTTGTCCAGTAAGATGCAATTCACCCTTCCCAACCATTGCCGTAGCCTCCACAAACTGAACCTCTCCACCAAAAGCAGTCCAAACCAGCCCAACAGAGATCCCAGGGCTTGCCACACGTTCTGCAGTTTCTTTGCCATCAAATCTTGGAGGCTGCATTCAATGATATGAACTCTAATGAATTACTTCCTCATGAGCATAATATCATATCTAACTTCCATGAATAATTTTCTTATGCAAGACCGCTTTCAGGATGACAGCATGCAAGACACTCATTAATGTGTAATGTAGTAGAGCCATTCTGTAGAAATATATAACGAAGCAGAAAGTTTGCAGAAACAAATAATAGGAAATCACTAACCAAAAATAATAATAATAATAATAATAATAATAAGGAATCAGTACAAGATATCAAAAGTTGCAATCATAAACATCCTGAAATACCAATTTTAGACTTCTGTTCCCATAGGGGCAGAAGGAAGATGCTATTCAACACTTCAACCAAAAAACATACAGCAAAATGCACAATATGAATTACCCCTAGCACTTTTTCGAGCATAGCTTCATCAACAACCAATGGAGTGGCAATCCTGAATGTGTTTGAGATTTCACGATTATTCACACCCATCGGTATCACTTCCATTTCAACTTCAGCACTGTCAGCAAGTCTATTTTCCAGCAATGGAGTAGAAAGTCCCTGCATTCCTTTGTTAAGTGGAACTGCTTGTTCTTGCTCTGCAACTCTTACTGCAGCAGCACGAGCCAGGGCAGCTAGGTGTCTTTCCAAATTCCGCACACCTGCTTCTCTAGTATATCTCTGAATAACAAGTTTTACCATCGCCTACATCAAAATAGCTGTCAGTTAAAATTGTATACATCTGAATTGCTTTATAGTACGAACTGTATAGAGATTATTTCTGTGTGGCTCTAAAGTATGCTCCAAGTATTACAACAAGGTATGCCATACTCATGAGCAAGATCGCGTCCCTCATTCCCTTTTTTTTTTTCAATTGGAAAAGAATTCATTAAGATAAAAGGAAAGATGCACCTTTGACATCAAAAAACACAAACCTCAGGAATCTGAAGAAACTCAGAACTCAATCCATGCTGGTCCAGAACTCTAGGAATCAAATGCTTCATAGCTATTCTCAGCTTTTCCTCAGGTGTATATCCAGGCAGCTCAATGACCTCCATCCTGTCGAGAAGTGGTGGAGGAATAGGCTGCACCCTGTTTGCTGTAGCCACGAAAATCACTTTGGATAGATCAAATGGAACATTCAAATAGCTAAGTAACATTAAGGAGCAACTTTAATTTCTTTTTGTAAAGCAATACTGAGAGGAGGGATTTTGTAAATCTAAAAAGCCAGAAAAGATATCCTCCTTAGAAATGACAAAGAAACCAAAACCAAAAAGCTGTTGTTAAGCAATAGACAAATAAGGATATGCAGAACATTAGCACAACTACCTTCAAACAATTTTTCCTACCAAGAAAATTTGGTTTCCCAATCAAATGGGCGACGGCAGAAGCCAAAACCTATACGGGAGTATATTGTTACCAAGATGAAGACCAGAATTAGAAGCTCCTCTAAATTACTAGGGAAAACTGACTTGTGGGCTAACAGCCTGACAGGCAAAATGCAGTGAAACCTGTGCCAATGATCAGGCAGTAGAAAATGTAGTACTCAATACTTCAATTAAAGTATTGCAGATTTCAAAACATCCTCTACATGTATGAGTGTTGTGAGATAAATGCTATTTATTATGTAATTGTTGTGATTAGCTGTCACGCTATTTTTAGGAGTTAGATTATAGTCTAGAACAGTTTTTGTATGTTTGAGAGTTTTTGTTCTGATCAGTTAGCGTATCTTTGTAAAAAGCATTGTAAAAGTTTTCTCTGAGGAATATACAGTTCATCCCACAACCCTAATTCTAATGGTATCACACATGGTTTCAGAGCCTGGTTTCGATCCAGGGACCTATGGGTTATGAGCCTGGTTTCTATTGGTATCACAGAAGTATCTTTATATTATTATATAGCAAACAAAAAGGAATATCCATTGATATTCTAAATAAAAAAAAGGCGAAAGTACTGTTGGTACCCCCAACGTATGGGGTCATTTTCAGTTATACCCTAAACGTTTTTTTTTGTCAATTATACCCCCAACGTTTCACATTTGAGTCAATTATACCCTAACATTGGGGATATAATTGACAAAAAAAATACCGAGTTAGGGTATAATTGACTCAAATGTGAAATGTTGGGGGTATAATTGACAAAAAAAAAGGTTGGGGGTATAACTGAAAATGACCTCATACGTTGGAGGTACCAACAATACTTTTGCCTAAAAAAAAGATAACTACATAGACTATTCAAAATTCTAACTACATAATCTTTAAGCTAAACAAAGACGAGAAACTCCATCAGCATAGGAAGAAGATAACAGTAAATGTATAGGATACTGATCATTAAATGTTCTATTCTGCTCTGGATCTAGAACTTCGAGCAATGCTGAAGAAGGATCTCCACGAACATCAGAGCCTGTCTTGTCGATTTCATCCAGCAACATGACAGGATTGCAAACACCTACTCTCTATAGGTCAAATATCAAAGCATAAATAAGCTATAATCACTCCTGAAGTAAGGAATGAAAATTCTCACAATCATGTTTGGTCCAAATTTATTCCATACCCCAGCAGACTTCAAGCACATAATACACGTGATTGTGGAAGGAAAAACAGACGTATTAGCACCTTGAAAAAACTAATCATTATTAGCAGAAACACTTCTGTGGACTCTCCATGTTATCCTCTATAAACTCCTGTTTTGACCGAAGTTATGTTTCTTACCCCATCTTTCCCAGTTTTAACACACATTCAAGACTTCAAAGTTTATTTAAAGAGAGGAATATTCTTAAAATAAAGTAACAATACCAGATCAAATTGTAGAGAAATAGATGAATTTCAAAGCAATTCAAGGTGAACCAAGTTTCCTGTCTCCAGAATAAAACTAGAGAATTGTTTCTTTTCTCTTCCTTTCTTTTTTGGTTGATAAAAGAACTTAATTAAGAGAGAAGAAAGATACCGATGCAGTAAAATATTGTCCTAAGAAAACAAAAAGCAGAGCACAATAGCAAATGACTCCTAGATATTTACTCACTAGTCCTTCAATGCTCTCTTAATTTGTAAGACTTCTCCCAGGTCTAAATTACAAAGCTATTTCCTTCCTTTCCATGTTTAGCAAGCCAATAATTCTCCCACCCATGTTGCTACACTTCTTACTTTATAGAATCCAGACTTTGTCACCATTCTTCCTAGTATGTAATCAACTCTAGTTTCATTCAATAGGACATGCCAAAGGGCCAAAAGCAAGTGACAAGAACAGCAACCATTTCATGATACCATCAATTCCTTCCTAAAAGGATTTGCTAATTTTATACACAGACAGTATTAGTGTAACTTCAAATGTAAATCCACTTTCGAACCTTTAAACCATCAACAAGCCGTCCAGGCATGCTTCCAATGTATGTTCTCCTATGTCCTCTAATATCAGCCTCATCTTTGACTCCTCCAAGGGATATACGCACAAATTTTCTCCCTAAAGCAGTAGCAACTGAAGATGCCAATGATGTCTTCCCAACACCTGGTGGACCAACAAAGCACAAAACAGGACCCCTTGCATCTGGCTTAAGCTGCAATGCACAGTTAAGTTAGAAACACATTAGATTCCACACTGTACTAAAAGACATTTATGAGCATAATAGTAAAAGGTGTAAACAACAACCTTGCGAACAGCCAGGTATTCAATTATCCGTTGCTTGACCTTCACTAAACCATAGTGATCATTATCGAGGCGCTCCTGTGCAGCTTTCAAGTCCAGTTCAAGCTCTTCACTGGCCTTCTGCCAGGGCAGGTCAGCAAGGAGCTCCAGATACACTCGTGAACTATTATATCCCGGTTGCTGAGGCTGCATTTTTTTTAGTCTCCTGAGATAGAAGTTACAATAATATGAACTGATTGTCTCTACCAGGTTGTATAGTATCACAAAGCATGACAATACAACAGATTTTCATTACTACTGACAGCTATACCACAACATTTGGTACCACATTTCCAGCAAAAAGTACCTTAACTCCCTGTGTGCATGCTTCCAGATATTCTGTGGCATTCCTGCACTCTGCATTTTCCTTTCCAGGGTGGCCAGATCATCCTCATCATCATCATTATCACCAAGTTCCTCTTTTATAGCCCTCATCTGCAATATATTTTACACAAGAGGCAAGACAGATCTTTATTCAGACAAAATAACAAATGAGACAGCACACTTGGGCAAAACAGTAAAAGTCTCTTCTGCAGCCTAGGGAGCAGACATTTTATACATACTTTAAATCAGAAACAACCATTTAGGGGTATATTCTCACCATATAGAAAAGAAGAGACAATTAGTACTAATTTTTTATGTTGTAACAATTACTGGTTGTCACATGATACCCAAATGTATGCTTTCACAGAGCCATTTTAGAATGAATACAAACTAATGGCTTAAAGCCAAGAATGCCACATTCATGTAAACCCATAACTCATTTTTTCTTTCCAGTGAAAACCCATAATCCATTATTCTCGGAAATGATATGATGGTCAGTTAGGACTTATGACCATATTAGAAGAAAGGGAATACTGATCAAGATACACAAACTTACATCTAAACAACAAGATAGAGATAGAGAGGCACTAAAACTTTTTCAGAAGTGGCTATCTTATGTAAGGTAGCAGACTGGATTAACTAATTACTGACAGAGACACACACCTACATGTGAAATTAATATACAAGACATTTCATGAGTCATGGCTAGAGAATTCCTCAGGGATTTTCCAGCTTACATCCCAATCATAAAAAGCAGTGGCTTGAAAAGTATATCTGAAATTTTGGCAAGGTATAAATCTTAAACAATGCAGCTCCACTGTCCAAGAAAACTACAATAAAAGTTTATAAGAAAATGATTATGTGAGAAAGCTAACCTGTTGGCGCAGAAGGAATTCTTTTTGTGATTTTGACAATTGTCCTTCGACCTTTTGGGTAATTTTCTCAGCTACACGTATTGACTATCAGCAAGAGGTACAAAGAGAGTTACAGATGAATAATAGGAACAATACTCATATTCAACATCATTGATTTCACTACTTACCTGTAAGTGCCTATCAACTAACTCAGTTGCTTTTGAGAGCCTAACTTTAGGATCAACTGAATCCAACATAGATAGCTGCTCTTCAAAACTTATCTCAAAGCTGGCAACAAATATATCGGCCAACTTGTGAACTGGAACGGTTTCCAAAAGAACTTTAGTCCTTCCTCCAGTTTTTTGTTTCTATATACAAGCGTAAAATGTAAGCTGCTATTGCAGGGATAAAATCAAAAGAAAGTGTGACATGCCTAGCATCTGAGGAGCAGAATGAACCTATATCTATAACATGAGTTCATACTGAACACCTAACCAGTTAGAGTTTAGGACTAAACTTATATAATGTTATCTATATCTTTTGCTATAAGGTTCCTCAATAAATAGATGATATATAGAAATTTTTTTGCATGACCAATCATGATAAAGATAGAGTATTAAAGACACTTGTTTGTATGACCAAACATAGAGAGGAAGAATATAAAGAAAGCTTATGATTAGAGGAACCTTGTGGCAAAAATATAAGGAACTTTATATAACTTTTTCTCTAGAGTTTATACTGTGTAAAAGGTTTATCAAGATATAACTCATACACCATTCCATATAAACATAGAAGATGATGATACTTTTCAACCGATTGGACCAGCATGCTATAATTTTATAGATCAATGACCAAAATATTCAAGGTACACAGATTTTACCTGTTCAAGAACAGAAATCAGCTCCATGGCAGTTGCTTTAAATTGGCGAGATAACAGAATGAAATCAGGGTCTTGCTCCACTTGTTCCATATCTAGATTAGAAAAATGAAAGCAGCTCAGCATCTTCAAAGTTAATGAATTGAATCATGTCAGGAAAATATAGTAGAAAAACTGCTTCAAAACTTCCTTATTCCTTTTTTAGGATCTAAATCATACAACTGAATTGCAATGATGCTAATTTTAATAAAAAGGAAAACAAGCTTGAAAGTTCAAACTACTTAAAGGCCTTTGTGAAATAGCATACTTCCGTCAACTTTTTTTTTTCTCAGACAAGTGCATAGTTGATCCTTGGAAGTATATTACTGAAGGCATTGCATATGACTAAAGAAAAAAACAGACATGATATAGAATATTCACAACCTTTGGTGAGATAAATCAGACTCAAGTATAACTTTCCTACCTTATATTATCATCTAACTTCAGATGTTTTGATATTTCACCATATAAACCAGACAAGAGTTTGAAAGACACACCATGAGAATAGAAATATATATTTTCAAATACAAAAGTTAAGACAAGCAGCTTACCACTCTTGGTCATCTCAAGGGAAGCTATCCTAGCAGTATGATATGTTCCTCTTGTGCTAAGTTCCTGTACACTGAATCTGCACAAACCTTCAAGAACAACTATGTATGTCACTCTTCCACTTGGTTTCTCCACACCCCTTGATAAATGTAATGCTCGCGCAGCAACCCCCCTATAATAGAAGATCCATGAAAATCCATCTCGATTTTGCAGCTTTTATTTTATAGAAGTCCATAAGAACCAGAAATTATTCACTTTATTTTTCTTCCTATTTACTATAATCAAAAAACAAAAAAATGAAGAGATAATCAAGAAAGTCTGTGGGTGAATACAAGGAAAAGGCAACAGTCAATTCAGCAGAAAAGGCCCACAAACTATATCAAACACCATTGAAAGAAAGTCTGCTGCTGACACAACTTCATACATATGATAACATGAAGACAGTAAATGTAAGTTGTCGAGTATTTTGATACAATGTTCTAAAACACAATACGAAAGATGTTCACTTGTAGTATACCTGGTATGCCAATGAACGACATCATTCTGATTTTTTCCTTCAGGTTTATGAGAGTCAGATGGGCCACCTTGAATTTTTGAGTTTTGATCCAGAGAATCAGTTCCTCCACCTTGTGATAATGTTGGACTCACTGGTTTAATTTCAGCAGCATCACGTACTGGCAGGATGCCAATCAGCCCCTTCTCTTCTCGCTGCCAAAGTTCTTGTTCCACCAACTTCACACTGAGAGTTGAACGGTGAAGTACAAATCTCAATGTTTGATTTAGCAACTATGTGCACTCTAAAGTTAACGTAGTTCAGATTTCAAGTTTTTCAACTACCATATGATACCAGAGAAAATGAGGCAACCACATCTAGTTCCTTACTGCCGCTAACACAGAAGACTTCCAATACAATTCCTTCTCCATTTATGGAGACTCAAAAACATGGGAAAGACAGTTTTTTTTTTTTTAATCGAATAAAAGTTTTGAAGCATCGCTAATTTTTATCTTGTAGTTTGACAACTAAGTATTAAAATTACCACTCGCAAAAAGACATGATTAAAGAATATTGCTCATATTTCCACTTTAAGACAGAGGGAACAATCACCCTTGGTTTAGCTCTCGAGAGGATTACATAATATCGATGCGTCAGTTCTAAACTACTCCGTGATAATCTCCAGACCTTAAACTGGAATATTAAAAATTGAAAAATTAAAACTAAAGCAAAATTTTCTCGGCAACCAAACAAAGCAGGAAATAAAAAGACGGTGACGATGAGGAACAAGTACCTGCTAGGCGAAGTGCAGCGAATTCTGATGATAGCGCCGGGAAGGAGGACCTTGTTCCTGAAAGGAAGGATTGCTAACCGACTCGGTAGCTCAATCGATTCCGCCATGCTTGCAAATAAAGTGAAATTTCGAAAAACAGAGAGAAAATAATGGTATGAGAAAGAAGAAGAGTGTAAGAATGAAAGAGATAGAAGGCGAATTTATGGTATTTATGGTTTGGTTCAGTCAGACACGAACTCAACGGCGACGTGCCACCTTTGTTTTCTCTCAAAACTCCCAAAGACTTTCCGGTTTGTAATTTCGCCATGTTTTATTTTTCCTCTTTTTTTTAATTTCTTTGTTCATTAGCAGCCTGCATATTTATTACTAGGTCAAAATTTCATTTTGGTCCTCCGAATGTAGGGTGAGTTCTATTTTGGTCTTACAATTTCATTTTATTTTAATTCTCAGTTTTTTCTTTTTGTTCCCATTATTGATTTTGTTTGATTTATGCTGATAATTTTAATTTAGACATTTGAGATGAATCATTTTTTTATATGTGTTATAATTAGTAAATTGACAAAATATATAAAAAAAAACATTAGTTTTTTAAAAAATAAATGATAAATTTATTTTTAATTTAGAGTTAAAAATAATTTTTTTGCCAAACTATTTATTATAGGACATTTGAAAAAGAATTAGTTCACAATTCACATCAACTGTTCGAATTAGAAGTAATGACAAAAATAAAAAAAAAATCATATTTTGAACTAATAGAAAAAACAAATGAAATAAATTTGAGCATTAAAATGAAATAAAAAAATATTTTATAACCAAAAGAAATTCACCCTATGGTTTGAGGACCAAAATGAAGTTTTGACCTTATTATTATTTGCAAATTGCAAGGTCCCCCTCCCTTGTTACTTGTACAACTATGGCAATATTTGACATAGACGACGATATATAAAATATGGTAAATCATTATTGATTATCACATATTTAGATTCGCAAGTTCCAACTTCCAAACACAAGATGCGTATGCGATTTTTAAATATGACTTTTTTTTAAAATAAAATATTATGGCGTTGCAATATAAAATTGTTTATAGTCTAATGATATGACTTGAAAAAAAAATATCTAACTGCCTTTTTCGATTTGGCCAATCAACTTTCCTTTTTTTAATAAGAAATTGCGCTTATTGATTACTTGTGAATATAAAGTTTTTAGAATTTTTTTTCTTATTCACTCATTTTAAAATTTGTCTATCATTTATTATAGACTAAAGTACACTTTTGGTCTCATAAACTTTCGCTCAGGTCTCAATTTAGTCTCATAATTTTTTTTTGTAATTTTGGTCCCATAACTTTGCAAAAAGTTGCAAATTTGGTCCCGTATCACTTTTGGTCTCATATCTTTTGGTCAAGTTGCAGAATTGGTCCCATATCTTTGCAAAAAATTTCAGCGTCAGTCCCGCTTGACCCAAAGCTATAAGACCAATTATGCACATAACCCAAAGATAATATAGGACCAATTTTGCAAGTTGATCAAAATATATGGGACCAATTCTGTAACCTTACATAAAGATATGAGACCAAAAGTGTGACACAGGACCAAATCTGCAACCTAAACAAAAGATATGAGACAAAAAAAATGCAAAAAAGAAAAAGTTATAAAATCAAATGGAGACCTAAGTAAAAGGTATGAGAGATACTTTAACCCTTATTGTATTATTGAACTAATCTCACTGCACGTGTTTAATGAGGTAGTGGATTAAATCACCTGACCCGGTGAAAATTATGTTGTTTGCTACTTGGTAGTGTTTACATCTAATTAACTTGTTAAGCACGATTGTGGGGATTTTTTTACTATTGCAATAATTATATTATATTATCTTGAATTTGAACCGATAACACATAATTATATTATATTATCATTGACTCCAAATGTAACATAATCAACTACATTTATATAGCATCACATCACATTAGTGGAAAATAAAGAAAGACCTCAAGAAACGTTGATGAAGAGAATAATCATGGCTGATTGATATCTAAATTGTTTTATTGTGACATAAGTAGTTACAAACTTTTGTATATTTTTTCCTTCTTATTAGAATAATAGCAATTTAGTTGGTCAGAAGTAGGGGTAGCAATCTCAACCCATTACCTATTTGTATTAAAATTACGTAGTTTCATGAAAGAGGTAAATATGCAATTTTATAAATTTTTGCAAAAATTACAAAATGCCCCCCAAAAAATTTCAAAATTTACAAAAATGTCCCTAAACCATAATATTTTAGGACTAAAATGAAAATTATAAAAAAAATTTGGACCAAAATTGTAATTTTGAAAAATATTGGAAAAAGGATAAAATTACAGATTAGTCCTAAATTTGGAAAAAAGTGAATTTCAGTCCCACCAAACTGTGAGTTCAATGGAAGGAAGATGAATTTTGCAAATTTTTGCAAAAATTACATAATGACCCTAAATATTTTCAAAATTTACAAAAAAAGCCCCTAGATCATGATATTTGAGGACTAAAATGAAAATTTTTAAAAACAATTGGGGTCAAAATATAATTTTTAGAAATATGAAAAAGGTGAAAATTGAAAATCAGTCCAAAATCTGAAAAAAGAATACTCTTTAGTTCTAAATTTGAATAATTTAAAAATTATTTTAATTAATTAGTTTATAAATTAAATAATATAAATACTTTAAGATGAGTTTATGGTTGAGTTGGGTCAACCCTTAATTTTATGGGTCATGACCCATTTATAACCCAACCATTTACAACGCAATCCAAAACCAACCTAATCCAACCATTTGTCACTCTAGTCACAAGCAATATTTTTAAGCTACTCTAGTAATTGACGATATAAGGTTTTAGAATATTTGGCCCCTGTACGTTCCATTATTTAACTTATTTTTAAATAAATATTATATCAAAAATAAAAATAAACAACAGAATCCTTTTTACAGTGACAAATTATTTTTTACACTTTATGCCTAATTTAATTTTTGTTTTTGGCCTGAGCCTAATTTAATTGTTGTTCAGAAACAATTGTATACAAATTTGAATATTGTATACAAAATATTTATTTTTTTGTCAATAATGATAAACAAATAATTTGAATTCTAAAAAATATATGAGGTGATAATTAAGTCATAAAAGAATTAATTATATATTTCTAATTTTGTAAGTTACGAAAGTATTATGATTTAGTCTCTTAAACATATTTTTTAAGAACTAATATAGAAAAAAAATAAAAATACATAAATGCCATCATGAGAAAAGACTTTAATTATTGTTATTATTGATGTAAATCATGTAATAAAACTTATTATTAAATAATAATTTATTTTGGGTATATAATAGGATTGACGATAAAAGTGAAAAGACAGAAGACAAAATAAGAGTAAAGAATGAGTGAAGAGGAAGACGACGATATTGGAATCGGATAAGGCATGCCAAACGCGTTGTCGTCGACAAGGGATGAGTGATGGCTATAGCGTCAGTTCCGCTACGTCAGCGTCCGAAAATTCTGTACGGACGACACGTGTCCGATTAGGATAGGAAATACAAGAAGGCAAAGCGAAATGTACGCAATGAGCAAACCCATGTTTTTCATCTGCCAAGTCCGTTTCACAGCATGGACATTGACACTGACACGGACACGGACACGAGACACGACACGGACACGGACACAGCAATACGTCAAGCTCTCAAAATTACGCGACACGGCATATATTTATATATATAAATAATTAAATATTCATAATTTTTAATGAAAAAATTAAAAATTACAATTTTTATTCATAATATATGTCATATCTATTATTATTTTCTCTTGTCTATCATGTTAAAGTTACAAAAAAATTGATTTATATTCTAAAATTTATGGATATGTGTCGTGTCAGTATCATACGAGTGTCGAAGACTGACACGTGTCTGACACGGCGACACATCTTCAAAATACCATGCTTCTTAGATTCCACCTCTCTCTTTTTGTAATATTTAATTGCAGGCGAAGCAATTTGATTTTGTTTTTCTTAGAACGGACAATATTTAAGAATTGAGTGTGTTGGTAATACTTTTTGGGTACCATACCCACCACCAGTTTCCTAACAACTACCCGTGAACTGTATTGATATGTGCAAAACTATAAATATTTTTAGATTTTAAATGACAATTTTATAATAAAGATCTATAAGTTTTTTATTTTTTCGTAGAATAAAATCTACAAGTTAGTTAAATGTTGTCCTACAAAGTATACATAATTACATACCATAATAAGTTTCAGCAGGTAACTATCTGACACGCCTTTTCTTGTTTTGCGATAATTACTTCAGTGCAGGAGAATCTATACACACCAAGTATCAAATCTATTGTTAAGAAACAATAACTTCTCAAACTACTAATTGAACAATGAAATAATGCACAAGTAGATTATTTTCTTAATGAAAAACATATTTAACTGGTTTCGGATATTACTAATACTATCAAGTAAATAGTTGACGCAATACAAAATAGCAACTTCACAATATTGTTTTGAAACGCCAATTTTTTTATGGACAACAACATCAACACAAAACAATGGATATCTGAAACGCTTCAGAGCGATTTTCTCCGTTCTTCTTTGATCTTTTTCTCCCAGGTTCTTCCTTAATTTTTTTCATTTTATATAGGGAGGGATTGTATTAATTGCAATTCCTCCCTATTTTTTATCTTCTGTTTTTAAGATTTTTCATTGAATAAAGTCAGATCTTTGTCCCCCTGTTTAGTGGTGGTTTCATCCAGATCTATTTCTAGTTTTAATCTTTCCTTGTGAGAGATCCTGTTCTAATACTAGATCGTGATTTAGATCTGAGCATATATGTCAGAAAGTATTCAATGTTTTAACAAATTGATGGAAGAGTCTATGACATATACATTTGGGACGAATATTACTTTTCTGATATGCAGAGAGTATCATGGTAAACATTCTGTTGGCAACACCAAGATCGGTGATGACTTTCATCCTGCAGATAGGATCATTTGTACTTTAATTTGTTATTATAGTTCAATAATGTTTGCAAATTATTCTTTACTGTTTTATCATATTGTAGTTCTCTGACTGATTGTAAGTGTCGTCTGGCTTTTCTATAATATAGTTTGGCATGATGCTTTCAAAAAAACAACATCAACACACACAAAAAAAATACACATTAAAGAATGAAAGTAAATGTGAAAGGAAAGCTATGCATATACAAATAAAACCTTTTTTTTTTCTCCCTCTTTTTGCCAATATATTGTGATTACAGTCACGAAAGATTGATGCAAAATCCTGAGGATTGGAGCAAGGATTCCCTACCCAAATTCTTTCCTCACCGCCATTTAATGTCACGAAGCAATCATAAACGTAGCTTCTATGATCACTACCAAGAATTTAATCAATGGACTTTTACAAGCAAGGTTGGAAATATATGATGGGTCTCTTCAGACTATGATGATTGCAATTGCAAGCGATTTAGGGGGTCGTCACGGATCCTCACAGGCTTCCACTCAGACTCTTCCTTGGATTGTCTGAGAGCAACAAAATGCAAAGCATCACTCTGGACTTGATATATATGGCAGGCCCATGGGTAGGAGTCACTGGCAGACCAAATCTTTTGCTCTTCAAATTCCGTCTCCTCAACAAGTGACTCAGAAACACAGTATACAAGATCAGGCTCTGGTTCCTTATAACCAGCAACAGCAACACATCCAGGGGACACAAACCCATCTGGAGCCCGCGGGTGCCAAATTGATACTGGAGTAACATAGTCATCTATACAATTCCGCCACACCTACATACAGTTATTTGAGTGTTAGTCCATCAATTCATCTCATTTCATTTGTAAGTGATGGAGCGTAATAAGCGTCAATCTAGTGAATGTTCTAAATATCTTTACACTTGATGCTCAAAACAAATTGCAATGCCACTAGCTCATACTCCTGATATTAATTATAACCTTACCAGGTCATACCCCACTGGCAGTGCAAAAAGTCCATCAATCTTGCAGTAAACAGCAGCAACATTTGGGGGATGGATACCAGCATGAGCAATATCTCCAATAAATATATACCTGGAAACATAATTGTTCTAATTAGTAGACAGAACGATGAGCCTGACCAGAACAATGATTGAGTTGTCTCTTATAATTCCTTAGTTAAAGGAGATCACAGCTGGGGCAACACCGCAATAGAAGCATGGACAAATTAAGGTACAATCAAATTCACAAGAAGATTTGAAAAGAAAAAATGTGCCGTTTTATATTAACAAAAGCGGAAGGTATGTGAAATACATATCTTTTAGATCTCTCATTTGTCTAAATGAGGGTAACGATTTCCAAGTTAAATTTTGGGAGGATTCACGCGCTGACTACTATTTATTAAGAATCTTTTTCTTATTGCCTCTATCTAGCACCGACTCTCTCTTCATGATTTCCTTGTTCTAAAGGTATATTATATTCATGCTCGACATTTCTTGAAGGTTTCATTTTTCTGGCAACCTAAGTGGTAGAGAAGCTACAAAACGGGAGTCACTTGCATTTACTAGACATTGTTCTGTCATCTAACCTAGATAGCAAGATTTGGCCCCATGATTCTTAGTCCTATTTAGTATTTTCCATAATCCCCGAACATGGTAGCTCCCTCTTGAGAGCCCTTCCATTTAGGGTCAACTCTTTTATATTGATGGTAGTGCTCAAGAGGTTAAGCACCAGTTATACTTTCTGATTTTTACATCTTATAAAGCCTTGTAATATTGTATCCCGATAATACATCTAAGAAGTTGGACTTTTGGTGTATCTAGTAAATCTTGGGCTAGTTCCTTTCCGTCAAGTATATAGAAGTTTTTGCAGGAAAAAAGAATGGCAAAGTTAAACAAACTTCCTATGATAGAGAAAATACAATTAGTATGTTCGATCTCTTCATTTTATAAAGAGCATATTTCATGCATTTCCTATTTTCACTACTGGGGGCTTCTATCACATTTCCTCGGTTTATTAAAATTGCATGACAAACAAAAGATGCAATAAATTGCAATAATATGGAGTCATGTAAAAGAACGACTGTTACCCATCAGGACAAATAGGTCTCCAGATGCTACATATTCCACCATCTTGTGAGATCTAGAACATAAAAAGATTTGTCAAAATTGAAACCATGAAATCAGTCAAGAATTTAGAACAGTGTACCCCCTAGGGTATAATTAACCAACTTTTCCATGAAATACAAGGAAAGGAAAATAGGGAAGTACCTGTTTTCTACATAGTGAACATCGGCCTTTGAATTCTTGTTCACTACTCCAAATCTTCGAAAATGTGATACTGTGCTTGATAAATCTCTTATCGTCAGATGAAGTGGTATGAGATAAGAGCTCTCTTGAGCTAATAATGGCCTTGCTGGGGATGCGTGGTTCTCTCCTATCGGCATCACTCCATGCAAAATATACATGTCTCTGACTTGAAGGTACCTGGAAGCCAGAGCTCCATCAGAATTCTGTTTGATGTCCTAAATAAAAAAAGATTGAAACATCACTTACTTTCAGAATCAAACACTTCATGTCATCCTGATGTGTTTTCCATGTTCTACGCACTACTGAACATATCTTAACCGCCTGTTGTTCTCTTCCTTCACGTTCTTCTTCTACAGTATTGCACTTGATCACTCTCACAAAATTTTCAGATCTCCGGAAATTTTTCAGATGGAGGATCAAGTGAGATGGTTGGTTGCTGCCTGCCCTTGCCAACTCCAGTGCCATCAGCTCACCCCAAGGCACATCCCACATTATTTTGCAAGGTTTTTTATCCATCTTGTCTGGAGCCAGACACTAGTAAGAGGCAGAGAAATCAATTAAGTTATTCTCAAAATGAGAAAGATAATACTTATGACTACGTTCCTTCACAAACCTGCAGCAACATGACTCGTTTATTGGTAACTAAAACGATTCTCTGGTAAGGCACGTTAAAATGCTCTTCATAATAGTCAGACAATGCAAATTTTGAGGGCTCTTTGAAAATCTCAGTACAGCCAAAATGCCGACTAGCCTCTCCAAGGTAAAGCACCATCTGAGACCCATCAAACACAAGAGAAAACAGGAGAAAATAATAAGATATTGTATTTAGAGATTATATACTATAAAGGAACTGAATACCAGGACAGAGTTTTATGGAACACATCTATTCAAGTGTTCAACAACAACAATCAAAGCCTTTTCCCACTAAGTGGGATCAGTTATATAGATCAGTTGATGCCAACATGTTCTATCTTTGAACATTTCTATGATTAGGTTATCAATGATTAAATCTTTTCAAATAGTTTCACTAATAGTTTTCTTTGGCCTCCCTCCCTCTTGAATTATTGGGTTATTCAAGTGCTCAGAGATGGTCAAATTTCATGTACTACAAAATAAGACTACTGAAAAGGTCTAAAATAAATCTAAAAGAAAAATTAGTAATGATGGGCACTAGTGAAGTATGGAATGCCAAAATCCCACGTTTAGTATGAGATTCTTGATAGAGTATATAAATAGTTTTGTTTTCCCCTTTCAATTGTTAGCTTTTGAGGTAGAGTTTCGCAAAGTCACTTGGGTCTTATTATGTAGCTATTTAAGTGCTACACTGTTGGTAAGAACACAGAATGGCTTCCTCTGACAAAAATAGATTTTCACTGGGACGTGGAATTAATGTTTCTTATTACTTGCATTCCAGTATATCACTTTTCTTGTCAATTCAATAATGTGAATAAAAGTTTTCCTCACGAAAAATAAATTAATAAACAATATGAATAAATTTTTTTAAAGGCAGTGAATGCTCATGGAGAAACAACTAAATAACATACCTGCCCGATAGCCTCTCTCTCACAATATTCTCTCAGTACTCCATCAGCATGTATAGCCCGAGGATTTCTGATTCTCTGGAAGGTGGTCTTGCTGTGGAAAACCTCCAAGCATTTGGAACAACTAGCACCAATTCCATCAACAGTCAACGAGAAAAAATCAAGTGCTCCACTCACTGGTTGGACAATAAAACCTAAAAAGGCACGTCCAAGACCATGAGCCAATCCAAGAAGACCATTCTCTCTGGCACTCTCCACGGGCTTCCTCACTACACCGGACACCCCAAAGGCTACACCTTGGGCAAAAGCTTCTGTTCCCTGAATGATCCCATCCCCCACCCCAGTAATCCTCCTTGATCTTACCTGTTACCACGCTAAAGTCATCTCTTATAGTTTAAACTACAGTGCAAAATTAATTTAGATAAAATGCTTACCTGTTTTGCACGTAATTGCAGAAACTGTCCATCAGTTGAAAGCTCAGCAAACCCTCTACTAAGAGAAGCTAATGTTGAACTAGTCATACCAATCACATCTACAGAAAATATTAAATGTAAGGGATTATGAATCAAATCTCTCCAAATACGGTTTCCGATGGCGGGAATAATTGAACTTTTCCGCATGAATCTGTCTTTATGCATCACCCTCCTCAAGTGCACCTAAATATGTGGCCGAAGTGTTAGATTTGTTATAAAGCAAAACAACAATTTAAATAATAAATGAAATAAGAAAAGAAAAGGAAAAAAAGAGAGGAAGCAAACAAGATAAGCAAAGACAGACATCAATACTGAAAAACAGCAAGTCAACACATACCCATAATGTCATGAACTAATAAATCGTGTAATTCTAGTTTAGGGAAAGCTAGCAGATACCATGAATTGTTGTTGGAAATCCTCGCTCCATTTTCTGTTTCTACTCTATTAAATTGAAGGATTTGGAATTCAGCTTCTTTGGGTTTGTACAATTATTCTCCCGCTATTGACTTCTTTGTATATAGCCCAAATGTCACTACTTTTCTTTGTCTAAATCTATTTGGAAAATCAAAGCACACTCTAGGGTAAAGGCTTCTGTTTGGAAAGTTATTAAAAAACAGAATTAATCACAATTATTTTCTTAAATCTACCTAGGATGGCTATTCAATCTAATTTTGTGATGTGTTTTCGCAGTTACAAACAAACATCTACTTTTTGCATGTGAAGTAGCTTGGCAGATCTGGAGTATGTTGTTTGGTTTTATTCTGGTGCCATGGGTGTGTCCACCAAATATGCAGGTCTTTTTAGCCACTTTTCACATGGTATCAGTGTCGCCATTGTGAGGAGTGTTTAACGTTCTGTGTCTGTAGTGGGTTCAGTGTAACGTTTGCACATTTGAGGGTTTTCTTGGTCCACTTTCAAGAGTGTTCATTTGCGTCACCGCCGGCATGGGAAGCGGCAGAAGGAAAGTCCTTCAGTACTTGTTCTGCTATATGGAGACAATAGGCATACAGATATTGAGTGTTTTTCTGATGCAGATTGGACAGCGTCTAAAGCAGATAGGAGATCTACAACAAATGACAGATATTGAATGTTTTTCCGATGCAGATTGGATAGGGTCTTGATGGGCCTAGGAAGCTAAGTGAGTGGAAGACTTATATGAGAAGAAACAAGAATGGGCCTAAGGGAATTGGGCCAGCAACAAATCAGTCCCAATGTGACAAAAAGAAAGGAAAAGAGGTAGTAGTCAGTACAGGGAGTGGGGACAGCAATGCATAACGACCTCTGACATGTTAGTGGAGGTTTGGAGGCTGCTGTGTGAGTGTGTGCAGTCTGTATTTGGTTTGGGGGAGGGCTGGTTGAGGATCATTCTGGGAATTTGGTTTAGGGAAACTTGGGAGAGTCTGGCCTCTCGAATGTCCAGCTTATCTTTATGTTTTCTGCATTAGTTTATCTTTGAGTGTTGTGTTTTCTGTCAAATACTCTGTATTGGTGTGCTGGCTGTTGATATTTATATATATGAATGAGTGTGGGGCTGTGTTCTAGCCTCTTATTTGACTGTTAGTGCAGAAATTCCTATCAGGTCTAAATCTGATCTCTTGGAAAAGCAAGAAACAAAACGTTGTTTCTTGTTCTAGCACTGAATCTGAATACAGGGCTATAGCACTTAGTGAAGTTATGTGGATACATCAACTAGTAAGAGAAGTGGGCCTTAAGATTTATTTACCAGCTAAGTTATGGTGTGATAACAAGGCTGCCATTCACATTGCTACAAACCCCTTTTTTTTATGGACAGACCAAGCATATGAGATTGATTGCCAATTTTTCACGAGAAGATTGAAAAGAAGTTAATAACTACAACATATGTCAAGACAGGAGAGCAATTAGGAGACATCTTTACCAAAGCTTTTAATGGAGCAAGGGTAGATTGTAATTGTAACAAGTTCTCCAACTTTAGGGGGAGCGTTACTGTGATAAGATTGCAAATTTAGGTTTTAAATAGATTAGGATTATCTAAGATCTTATCTTTTAAATCCCTAGATTAGGGAAATCTATTACCGTCATGTATATATAATTGTGCAACCTAATTCAGTCAATACATAGAACAATTCATTCTCTGATATGCAATTCACAGTATGGAAGAAGAAGCAGAAAGTTCTTTGGCAGTGCGTTGTTTTGTTTGGTCTGTCATGTCTTTGGTTAAATAGAAGTGTCAAAGTATAGTCAGAGCTCTGATTTAGAAGTGAACTACTTCCTTGGCCTCCCAATGGGTTTCAGAAAATGGTCTTTCCAAGGCTTTTCCCTTATGGATTTATGAAGTGATTGGAAAACTGAGTTAACAAGTTTATAATTTCCTCATCAGGACTTTGGGAGGACTATTTGTCCTCATTTTTTGTTATTTCTCTTCACTTCTCTTCAATAAATGCCTTTCTCCACCTAAGAAAAAAATTATCAAATTAGACAGCTGTCCCAGTTCCTCAGAACCACATCTCAAAGCAACATTGGGGCACTAAGTATTATGGTAGTATGTTGATTTTGCAAGACTTGATGTACTTGATTAGAACTGAAAACCAAAGTTTCTTCTTCTACACTGGGAAAGGAAGGACTAATTTTATTGCCTTCATGGGGTTTTTAGTGAATGGTTTATATAGAGGGGTGTCCACTAATCACAAAGGGATTAAAAAAGTTATTTTGAGTTACAGAGCCCTTAGTTTTTTTTCCTCCTTTTGTCTCCTCTCCTTCAACGGAAGAGGACCACCTAGTTTTTGCATTTGTATTTTTCTTTTTCTATCCCACAAATAAAAAACCACGCCTGAAGATTCTGAAATAAAACTTAAAGGCTTGACAGTTGACAATGTCAAGGAAGGACTATCACAATATAGCATTACAACAACAATAAGAGAGAATTGGGATATACTGAAAATGACCAATTGCAAATGGATGAATCTCTAAATAGGAATTTTTTTTGGAGGACAACAGAAGTTTAAGAAACAATAATTTCTCTACATAGATTAGATAGGTCACCTGAATCTTGAAAGCATTTCCAACAGCTGAAAGAACAGGACTCCATATGCCTAGGACCCCATGTGGCCTCTGTCCTGGAGCAGTCTCCAGTGATAACTTCAACCTTATCTCTGACACATCTATTAGGCTGTAAATTGAAAGCAATTAAAAATATAATCAAAATTTTCTGAAACAAAACCACCAAATATCAAACAAGTATCGGAATGAAAAGCTTAATTACGCAGAATCTATAACATTTGCATTTTTTCACCACTATCTTGACACAAGGCAGTGTACAACAGTTGATGTTGCATCTGATGATTGATCCTAATTATCCTGAAACATTTTCTGCGGAACTCAAGTGCAACCACATCTGATCAAGGAACTTTATTATTATTATTATAAATATAGTTCTCTTGGTCTTTTAGATGTTTCTTCTTTGCACAACTCCTGTGGTTGATATCTTATCCTCCTTGTCATCATTTAGAGTTATCTTATCTCATATTTGGGTTATATTATATATTTATTTGATTAAACTTTTTATGAGGAAAGCATGCACAAGGCCTCTAGATATAAATGGAAGTGAATATATCTCAGAGATGCATGAGAGCATTTTAGCAAAAACACGAAGGAGACATATTTCGACAAATGACTAGCTGCTAATTCTTTTCGTTTCTTTTTCCTACTTCCACAACTGCTCAAGAATCACACAATATCTAGTTTTCTTTACACAAACTTAACAAACTTATGACAATGCAACTTACATGGTAGAATACTCTTCTAATACATTAATTGAAATGCCATTTGAAACAAAAAACAGGACTCTTACTCAAAACGTATCTCTGGATCAACTTCTGTCACAGTTGAACTTTTAGGAACACGATCTAGCTGTAGATTGTTGTAGAAGTCCACAATAGCCCAGATAATAGGTTCATGAATATCAAGCCTCCAGCACCTCTCTGTAACCTATTGGTTTCAATCAATTTTGGAGAGATTATGATAGCATTATGGTTTGATACTCATCAAAGGAATATCAGAATATCGCACAGAGCAACGCATCAAGTTTTATAAAATATACCCGTATATAAACATATGGGTAAACTTGAACACCATCTTTATTCTCATTCTGCATTGTAATGGTCATCTTGAATACTGGGTGTTGCACATCAGAGGCCTGCTCTGGTGCCAAGAGCACGGGCGTTAATGTTAGAGGGAGCTGGTTGTCCAGTTGCAAATAACCAAATATCAGTTTGAACCTGTCAATATCCATTCTTAAGATCAACTTTGTCCATGGCACGCATCAAGGTTCACCGAGGATTAACAACAAAAAACAGTTGTTGCAGTAAATAGGATCTCAACTATCTTATAGTTTGTGATGGTTTTATCCTTTTATTCTACATCAAAATATGGTTCGTAGCTATTAATCATTTTGTTATATGATGATGACAAATAATATTAAATAAAAGAACCAGTAGGTAAACCATGTGATAACCGGAACCTAGGACTAAGAGACTAGCTTTATAACTATTTATAACTTCATTGGAAGGTGGCAGTGAATTTAGTGTAAAAACTTCTACTGCCTAGGGGGAAAGAAAGATTCACACACACACTTTAAGCATCAACCCTATTCCTTTCAACTCATGTTTCTATCAGAATACAACTTTTAATGTATAGTTTTCACTGTACTCAATTTATAAATGAGGATAATAAAATCATGTCATTTTTTCTATATTTCCTCATAGATAGATAATTATTTTATCACAAGGGGAAAAAACGTAAAATATGCTAATATTCAACATCTCAAACTTCAGTCGACATCATCCTTCATAATGGTGACTGTTGTAATATGGTACCAATTCTGTTAGAGTTTTAGTTTTTCTGTTGTTCAGTTAGGCAGTTATTTCTGTTTCATTATTACATTTGCTGTTTAATGTAGCTTATGTAATTTTCTGTTAGTTAGTCAGTTAGTTAGTTAGTTATGCAAAGGTATGAGTTATAAATACCTTGCATTATGCCCTCTAGGCATATTCAGTTTTTGTACTATTCAGTTTTAAAAGGTGGAATAAAAGTGCCAGAATTATTCCCCTCATTCTCTCTCTCTCTTTTCCCTCATTTCTCTTTCTCTGAATATTTTCTTTTCTGTGTTCTTATCCAAGAACCTGAGCTAATCTGGTTCTAGTGATTTTTGTGGCTGAATACCTTACAGTGACTATTATGCATTGGTTCTTGCAACTCATCCAAATTGATAGCGCTCACTGCCCTTTCCTTCATAGTGCATTCATTCAAGGAATCAATTAGTAGGTTAGGACCCAATTGTAAAGCATGAGAATTAAATCCGATATTGCATGTATAGAGTTTTAATATGGGGTTTACATGGATATTGGCTCTCCAACCTCATGAGCTAGCTTTTAGGGTGTGATTCTCACAAAGGTTCCTAAAAATTGTATCAACGTATTTCACTACATCCTGGTTGCGATCATGTTGTATAGGAAATAACGTTGATATTGCATTATTGGCTCAGGGCAAGAAATTAAGTGCGAAGCTAGTTTACATGGGCACTGCAGCTGCAGAGCTGGGTACAATGTTAGGAGCCAACTGTAAGGTATGGGAGAGTCCCACATCGAAGGTATGGGATTCTGAGATAAGGCTTCCTAACATAGTACAGCTCAATAACCATTCCTCATTTTTATCTATATTTAATCACTGACTGCCTGTGATACAGTTATAACCTCAAAATACCATAAATTCATGTTTCTGTTTTTCTGGACATTTCTAATACTCAACAATAAACCGGACATGGACATCACTGCTTAGCAGTTCACAATAAGGGACAGAAGCCAATTCTGATTAAAATATTAAGTTCAAGAGTGCAAGAGTTTTGTCTTTGGATGTTGATAATGTCAAAAGAGTTCAATATGAGACTTAAATCAGTAAAAGTATAATTGCCATTATCAATGACAAAACGTGCTTTATAATGCATAACAAATGACGATAAGGTTTCACGTAGAAAACATAAGGATCTTACTGCATAGCTTGTCATGAACAATATATAAAAAAAAAAAAAACCTAGAAGGATTATTGAGAAAAACTGTTACCTGCTTGTCCTTCCACCGTCAAAGCCTGTTGAATATGATAAGAACACTCTTTCCAAATATAAATAGGAGAGTTCCTTGGGTCTATGATCCACGATAGAAATTCCAACCACCCCCAACTCAATCAATAGTTCAAAAGGTGTAGCACTGGTCTGCATGTCAGCCTGGCCAAGAGAGACTCCCCAGTTTCCACCGAGCTCTGGACCACTTATCTCTTCATATGAACTTGAATTGAGAACACTACCATCACTAAACCTGGCAATTGTTATATCTCCCTCTTCAATAACATGGAATTGTAATCCAAGTTCTGCAGAGCATAATCCATTCCTTCCCAAATCAAGCTTCCAAACTGGAGTGCTATTGTCAGCAAAAAGTTTAGCATCCAACAACTTTTGGCCATATGGATCTTCCCAAGAGAAGTTTGTTGTTGAAAGTGGTTGCAACTGAACCCAGGCATCTTCACCAAATCCAGACTGTCGAATGCAAAGTACTTTGCGTGTTGTTCTGTTCTCAATTCTGTTCCAAGAAAAGATAGCCTCTCTTACAAGAAACGCATGTATGCACTCACTCACTCTCTTAGACTGAGACAAATATATGTCAAGAAACTATATCTATCATGTGACCTAACGAATCTTCTGTTCCTTATTTCCTACATTAATGCATTTTTTAATCTATCTATGTATTATTTATAGCTCTTTTACAGCCTAGTGGCTGAAAAATATACAAGGGTAAAAGGACAGATTTTCCAGATAAGATATGAAAAAGAAATGCACATTTCACATAAATTGTTTCAGTGAGCATGTGTATTTTACATTCACACCTTTAATCTAAATGAGGACATTTTCAAACTTTCAATTATTTGGCTTGCATTTTAGCATAGTAAGTTAGTTGATGCATTACACGTCATATTTGCATATTATGTTTTGATGAATTAAACAGTTAAATTAAGAAGGAAGCCAAAAAGGATGTGTTTGTCATCATCCCAAGAAAGCAAAGTTCTTTTTGTCCCTGAAGTTAGGATCATTTCCAATTTTGTCCTAAAAGTAATTAATTATCACAATATTGACCTGTATATTAACAACCATTTTCAGTGCGTCCTTTTTTTTTACATTGTCTAAATCAGTTAAAAAAATCTGATTTGTTAATCACACAATTGAACTGTGTAAAAACAAGGGAGATATACAGCACTGCTAGAACTAAAGGGGGATCAAATTCACGAGCCATATTATGAAATTCTGGGAGAAGATTATTGAGAGGAGACTGAGGGCTGAGACACGAATTACTGAGAATCAATTTAATTTCATGCCAGGAAAGTCAACCACATAAGCCATACACTTACTCGGATGATTGATAGAAAGGTATCAGAGTGCTCATAAGGACCTCTACATGGTTTTAATTGATTTGGAGAAGGCTTATGATAAAGTACCAAGGGATGTTTTATGGATGGCTTTGGAGAAGGAAGGAGTTTGTGTGGCTTATATCCAGGCCATTAAAGACATGTATAATGGGGTTGACATGTTCCTATAATCTGAAGAAGGGGAAGACCCAAGAAAACTATCCAAGAAACTATCCGAAAAGATTTATCTATCAATAACCTAACGGAGGCTTTGGTGGTTGTTGTTGTTGTTAATCACACAACTGAATCGTCTTAATACATGATTTGATTCCACAATTCAAAAATGACATTTTAATCAATTTTCACCAATTTTCTTTTAATGAAACCATAAATGAAACTGTATCATCAATGTTACTAGAGTAAGTATGCACTTGGATAAAATCACCTTCATATTTGCATCCTCTAATGGTTCTTCAGTCAAGTTTGACATGACTATGAATTCTCTTACTAATTTGGTTGTCATTAGTAGTTAAAACAATATCAAGAATGTTTGTTTTGAGCAAAAATGAGAATAATAAAAGAACTTTTCGGATTAAATTAACACAAAAATAAAAACCTTTCGAACAATTTAAATACTACATGAATGGACAAAAAAGGATTCTTTTAGACTAGGAGCTCATCTATAACTTCATCAACATTGGAAAACTATTAACTAGGTAAGTGCTTCAAATAATCTGATTTTAAATATAGTATATTAATGAAGAAGAAAAGAGGCACCACAGCTGACTATTAATTGAGCAACAGATGCTTGACAATTGGTATTAATTCAAGGAATGTCTGGTACTAAGTTTTTCTGTGCAAAAATTGGACAACATGATAATTGCTTTACCTATGTTAAGAGTTGTTATGAGTTATGTTAGTAGTCGGTAGTTGAGTTAGTAATGTAAGTAGTTGAGAAGTATGTAATTAATATAGGTAGGTAGGAGAGCTTGAGCCTTGTATATATATTCCCTTGTTGCTATGTAAATATATCAGAAAATTATCCAATCTAGTCTTTGTTTAACAACCTAAAATATAAAATAGATCTGACAAAAATGCAATTAAATAATATATGTGTTGCTCATATATGCAATATAAATAGACTGATCCATATCTGCGTATCCGTACCTGATAGGGCCCTCAGTTGATCCAAGGCGGAATACCACAATAAAACGTGATCCTTCTTCGTATCCACGAATTTCAGTTCTCAGGAATTTTAGAGTACCATCACGTCTCCTCAAAACAATGGAAATTGTATCCTCTTTTGTAATTTGAACTGGAAATGACCAATCAGTATCTTCTAGTCGCACCTGAAAATAGAAACTATTAAAACTCAACCCATGATGATTATCTGAAAATGCATCTAAACTACAACCCATAATTTCTGTCCAGAAGCGAAAATGTAGAAAATTGAAACAAGAACTCAATGGTTGCATGCAGCAATAATCAACAGCAACAAATCACTACAGCAACATATCAGCTATTAACTGTAGCCAACCTGGAGTTTTTCAGATCCAACAGTTCCACGGTACACAAAGGAGATTCTTGAATCAGAAGGATGCAAAACCTTTGGTTCATCTTCAGCACTCAACTTGAGGAATATATCTTGTCCAATTCTGTTCGTGAAAGTCATAAATGGCCGAACAGAGATAACCTGAAATGAAAATTGTGAGTCCAAGACCACCAAAACTAGACTACCACTACATTATATCAATTATACTATGTACAATCTCCCATAACTACCTTGGTGGCAACAGATTGATAAGGGCATGGTTTTGTAGAAATGAAAAGCCGCAAGAAATTTCCATCAGCATCATAAGCATATACATCCATCGATCCATCCTATGGACAGAACAAAGTTTTCTTTTAGAAAATTCATCTTCAAACTGCTTAGTTTCACTAAATATTAGTTTTGACATTACCATATCACCAAGAGGATTAAGATCTTTAACAGGTCCAAAATGCTCATTGCCCATTTGAGCAACAGCCACTGAAAGGGCCAAGATGTTGAAGTTCAGAGCAGATGCAATTGTGTAGCCTTCATATATTTCCTCTTCAGGTATTTCCTCAAGGACTGATCCATTTTTCTTGTTTGATTGAAACCGAGCAGAAATTTTTGGTGTGCGTTTTTTTCCTGGCATATCCAAAATCCTAAATCTGAGTGGGGGGCATCTGGCGACTCCTAGCCAATAAGGAGCATAGACTCTAATTGTCTTTGCCAGCAAGGGGTGTTCTTTGTCATAGAGCTGTTCAATAATGATTTGGACAACCCTGCACATTAGATATGATAAATGAGAGAAAATTGTGTGTATTATTCATGAAAAGGATAAGAGATTTATACAAGAGTTTTCAATCTATTCTAGGAAACAAGATAAATGAGAATAAAATAATGCTACAATCAGTCCCTAATCAACTCCTAATTGATATCCTAATTAATACAAATATTCACAACGTATCCTAATTAATACAAATATTCACAACAAGATAAAAGAATAAAAAATTAGCATACCCCTCGAAAGTATAATCCAATATACCTATGTAGCCAAAGTTATAAATTATAAACCACAATGTACACAAAAAGAAACTCCGGCAATCCAAAATAAATGCAAAACATTATAACCTTCCAGATATTGAACTTCTCAAACTGATTGTTTTCGACGGAACTCCATGAGGATGGGATATAAGAACAGCTTCCTGTTCAGGAAAAAAAAAAGGGGGGGGGGGGGGGGGG
>QANZ01029243.1:0-31704 GCA_003254925.1 Chamaecrista fasciculata | reverse complement strand
GGGGGGGGGGGGGGGGTGAGAAAACATTACCAGTGTAATGATTAAAACCATATAAATAGATCCAATATCTTACTTGTATGGGCAACCAACCCCTTTGGGGAAGCAATGATAAGAACAAAGGGTTCCTAATATCAGCACTATATATCTGCACGGTTGTTCCAGATAACAGTATTCCTCTTGAGCATGCAACAAAGTGGCCGCTTGGTTGCATCTCAAGAATAGAATATTCAGCAGCAAGTGGAAGAAAATTGCTGACCATCAATGGGGATTTGACCACCAAACACCAATCCTGAATAGGATCAGAATGGATATCTTTTGCAATCTCTGTTGCTTGTATGCTTACACAGAACCATAGGTTATGGGAACCACCTGAGGTTCCGTTTATCTCACTGCAACATAATAGTTCCTCTGACTCTGAAAGAGCTGAAACACATAACTTCGAAACCTGCCGTTGCGCATTATCTGGGTGTGCCGACCCGTTCAACACAGAACTCCAAGAGTACTCATTTGGGTTTTCAGAATTCCAAGGCCTTAGCTGCAAGAAATATTGACCAGATTGGGTCAAGCCAGAAAGAGGCAATGGTACAGTTTCACCAGGTTGAAGAAGCCCAATAGATATTCCTCGAGTAAGAACATCTGATTTTAGCTTCCTACTTCTAAGCCATCTCCTACGCCTTGCACAGTTAACAGATTCCTTTGGCTCAGAGGATTCAGGCCATCTCAAACTCTCAACATCAGGAGCATAAACCCAGCCATCAGCAGTATTGGGGGATTTGGTATCCAAATGCCAATCGTCAATCCACTCCCAACCTGACGGTAGATCAACTTTAGAAAAAACCTGAATTATAGAAAAAAGTCAGATGAGAGATAACATAAACAAAATGCTAAAGAAATAAAAACTGCAGAACCAAAAGGCATACTTCTTTAATTCTTGCAATGTCAACATACCTCGCTTGAAGACCATATGAAATTCAATTTCTTTTTTTAGTCAATTTTAAATTGTTCAAATAGGGTAGTGGTTAAGCTTTATGCTATCTCCTTGTGTGTTAGACCTAATGGCCTATTCTTTTGTCAGCCTTTGGTATGATAATCAATAGCAAAAGGAGAACCAACAACTGAGCTAGAATTCCCATCCAATATATTTCCTTTTCCAGAAAGGGTAAAAAAAAGAGAGAGAGAGAGCTAAACTGCACTTAGCACCAAAGAAGTTATCCCCAGTGTAGATTTGTGGAGAAGCACAAAAATTTGCATTTTGGGTCCATTCTCCCTCAAAAGGCAGAAATTGCATCTGATGGTATAGCTGTGTTCTTCATTGTGACTCATCATTTGTCATTATACGGCATATGGCTAGATCCTCTGTGTGTAGTCCTAATCAAATTCCTTGCTACAGTCTTTTCTAAAGCTTTTTTTTTTTCAATGTGAATAATATAGCGCTTGGGGTATTGACATTTCAACAGCAACTCATATATCACTAGTCCTTGTAAAAAAATTGATATCTTTCCACTTTAAAAAGAGAGCTCAAATAATGAATATGAATTTTAGGCTAAAGGTTCCGTCAGCCACTTGATCAATGAAAAGAACAAAAATCCAAGGAAAAACAGAAGAAGATCATACAGATAACAGTTGCTTAAGGAAATTGAAGACTATTATCATTCACCTGAAGGGGTTTTCCACATTCTGATGCACCCTGTCCAGAATCAACTGAGCAACCAATCCAACCCTTGTGTGGGTTATAGGTTTCAGTTTCAAAAAACTCATCAATTTGAACTTGGTTTTCCTCTATGTCTATAGGTTCAGAATTATTTGAATTTCTCAGCGCAATATTCTGCTCCCATGAAGATTTTGATGTGAGGCACAAATCAAGCACAAGATCCGTGTTGTTATGAACAGAAACTAGAGACCTAATGTTCACATATCTGTTGCCATCTTTCACACTAACTTCACTGGCAACCACATCATTGCCTAACCGCCAACAAGCAGCAGGTGCAGAGTAGTTTAGCCTCACTGTAGTCCAAGGACCTTCCTTGCTAGGACTAATTTGAATAAAGCCAGATCCCCGGCCATTATAAGTGGACAGTTGACTGTCATTCTCAACTTCAGAGTTTTGCACTAGTATGGCACAACGTAATTTCCCAGACAACTTACAATGATCATCCTGAAAATTCAGCACGATATCATTTAAGATAAATACTTAAAATAATAAAATAATACAAACTATTTCCAGCATTCACCATGGTGTTTCCTGCAGACAAATCTATCCAGTTCAACTTATTAGATAAATTGCTGGGTGATGGGAGGTCCTCAACACTTCTTGCTATCTGGTTCAAGGATGCCGAAAAAAATCCCATGGGAACACCTTCAACAACAGACAAGAATTTAATAACTAAAATTGAGTAAGATAATTAGCCTCCACCAAGCTGTCAAGCCCTTGTTAAGGAACATACACAAGTAATTATTAATTACAAAGAAGTACTTCACGTCAGTATATCACTTAGATGGTAAATATATATTAAAAAGAAGACCATTATGATATTATGTAGATATTTGAAATGTTGCAATTTTTTTCCTTCTAAATAATTTAGAAGAACTATATATCACTAAAAATTGCGTGGAATTTCAAATAAGTACCTCTACTCATATCTGTAACAATCATTTCCAAGGCGTAACAATCCTGCATTAATGGTAAAAAAGCCAAGTCAGTTGTTAGTTTCTTAGTCAAAAAGCTCAAATGGAGAGAGGGAGGGGAAAGAGAAACGAATTTTAGAGACTTAATGTGATTGACATAAGACTGCCAAGCAAATAGCCAAGAGAAGCATTTGGCATTTAAAAGTTTTTAACTAGCAATTGTGATAACAACTAGGAATCTCTCCATAGTTCTTTAAATTATGTGTTTAGAAGTTAATTGCCATCTTATTTGTGGAAAGCTACAATGCTTTGCATCCACTGATGCAAAGACAAGACAACTAGCTGAAACTTTTAAATACAAATAAACAGAGTCAAAACAGTAAGACAGCATTCAAACCAACCAAATATTGGACAAAATGAGGAAACATAGCAAGTACCATATCAACACAAGGGAGATAAATAACATACAGCCACAAATCCCAACATAGGTAACATGGAAACGCATAATCTTAAGCAGTAAAGCTGGGCAGATGCGTTACCAGGGAATCAACTTTGAAGAAAAATATTTCATTCCACTCGACTAATTCAAAATCTGAAGGTGATAACTGATGTGGGTTGCTTGCACAAGTCCGTGCACTCTGCTGATGAAGTAATGCATCGGTTGAGAGGCTTTGGTCAGGAGTAAGTCTGATTGCAACAGTAAATTGCTGCAAAGCTGAGCCTTCAACTCTGGGAAACTGCATTAAAAATATCATTTAAGTTTGTAGGAAACTAAATATAACGGGTAGCAACATTGAAATTTAACTAATATTAGTCAAAATAAAAATACATAAATAAGGAACACAAATAAAACTATACCTGAGCATCTGCTATGACGACTGTCACCATTCTTCTAGGCTTTTTACAGAGCCTACCCTTCAAATGAGAATCTAGCATATTTTTTGAAACAGGAACTTTCACAGCCTTCATATCTCCAGATGGCATCTGAATTATGCTCTGTAGACCCCTTACTTCAGTAGCACGGATAAAAATATCCTGACCAAGTTTGTTTTGTGGAATTATATAATAATTTCTCTTGTGCAGAGTATCAAGTATAGAGTTTGTGCCATAAGTGGGAGAAAATGAATCCTATCAGAAAAAAAGACAAAAGAGAAAAATGAAGCACGTAAGAATTTAGCATACATAAAATATGATAACATACAACAGAGATATTGAAGATAGCAGAAACTAGAAAGGCTAAAGGATAATTACTCTATTTTTACAATATTCTTGAGCATGGCTAAGGTTATTCCAACTCGCATAACCTTGAATGATCATATTTGTATTAGAAACTGAAACATTCAAATTCAGATCTCTAGTTGATGTGAAACGTAACTGTGAGGCTGCACCCGGGGCATTGAGGTCATATTGATACCTAAAACAAACTATAATTAGGCAACAGAGAGCAAATTCTTTTTCATATTGAGAAAATTTCTTTCTAATACAAAGTTTTTGAGGAAAAGAGAAAATACAATTCGACCATTCAAGAATAGAGGGAAAAAATATCATGTTAAAGGAAGAAAAAGTGTACAAAACAACAAAAAAGACAAAATTAAAAATATCTCAACGAAACCTTACCAATCCTTCTGAATGCCCACTAGGGACATTTCTACAGAAACTGTTATAATTTGGAAACACACGGAAATTTACCTTAAGAATCCATCTAGGGGCTCAACAAAAGGCTCCCAGGCTTCATACTTATCATTGTATGATCTGGCAGACAAAGAAAAACTGATAGTGCAATTCATATATCCAGTTCTTCCATGGAGACAAAATGCTATACCAGTCAAAGATATATTGAACAATGGAACCATCTGTGAAATAAAAAGAAAAAGGAAAGTCAACAGAAAAGTTACATGGCAATTAGGGTTTCTTCATTACATAGCCTACAACATATTCAAATGGAAAATATACAAAATCCTCATACCACAATTTCAAGTAAAGGGGAAGACAAAGTTCTAAAACAGTGAAGTTTTATAGTTTTTTTCAATAATGAAATAAAGTTCTAACGTTTAAAGTAACAAAATTTAAGAGACATTCTAAAGCCAACTTTGTATACTGCAGTTGTTTTGATGTGTTTGCAGTCACATAGGGTGATAAACAAAGGCCTATTAGTAAAATGTAAGTCAACACCAAAACTTTTATTTTATATATAATTCGATCAGATCACAGAGGGAAGGTATGCAAGAATTATAATTTCTTTATGTTTGCAGGAAAACTGCAGATGACAATAATACATTTCAAGCGAACAGTAAGTGAGTTGTTAAGGAATCATGCATTCTGAAAGCAATAAACTGAAATTTTCATCCTCACCAAGCCACCATAGTCATCAAAAAGTGCAATAGAGAAGGTTCCAATTTTAGCATCAATTACTGTAGCATCTGAACTACTTGGAACACTGGAATCTGCTAGTTTCAAAGCAAATCTTCTAGGGGGTCTCTTTAAGCCACCACGGACAATGAAAGTCCCCAACTCATTGCCAACAGCCCATACGCCAAATGGCTCAGCTGTATGCTTGGCTTCAGATGTATCCCACACACTTTCTTCCAAAAATTGATCTCCAGTGACTAGATCACTGCGCATGCATCTTAAATTGTGAAATTCATTTTGTGTTGGTTTCCCTTTGGATGCAACACAACCCAAGGATACATAACCAGGAGGAGCTTGGGGAAGCCAAAAGCTTATACTTTCCATTCCTCTCTGCTTCTTGATACGTCCAACAAGATGAAAATCTTGGGGGGCTTTGTAAAGATTTTCATCTCTGGAGTCATGAAGAACAATGCAAGTGTTTGGAGGCTCAAACCTAGATATAAGATGACCAGATCATTTCAGTCTTAAATGTGAACAAGAATCTCAATTTTTTTTTAAAAAATAAAAAAAGAAATAATGCTTTTTAAAGAGCATAAAACTCACCCTTTAACAGCAACGTCACCAAAATATACCATCCCATCCGTAACAACTGGACGCCATATAGATAACCTCTTTCTTGGTGTTGATCCCTGATTCCACCATATTAATTGGAAGCTCGCAACTGGCTGAAAATGCCTGTTAGAGTTTTCGCCAGCACACTGTTCAGATTGTAAGGTTTGATGACCACCAGAAGGAGCTTGGACATCCTGGCTACTCGATGCTTCTGGGGAAGCCATAAGAAAATCATATTTGATGTGACGTAATTCATAAGCTTTGCCCACTAAATTAAATGTAGTAGGATCTGCTGGCAAAAAACTGCCAACAGAATTATCCACCCGCCAGAATGCCACATCTGATGAGCATCTGCAGTAAATACCAAAAAAGATCTTATACTTTCAGGGTAGTAAAGATCCAAGATCTTATATGCAACAGTCAATAAATACTGTGTTACTAAACAGTCAAACAAACTATCACTTTGAGGTCATTACAAGATCAAGGCATGTCAGCACGAAAAAAAAAAAATACTCTGAATTCCACTCACATATCAGTACCGCTGATTGTTATGCAATCCCTCAAAGAACATGGAGAAACAGATGAAGATGGGATGCAAAAGGCTGAAGATAAAGGGGGAGGCGTCCTTCCAGGGGTAACTACACATCCCAGTGCAACATAACCTTTGGGAGCTTCAGGGAACCAGACAGAACAGTAATCGTCTACCTCACTTTGGGCACCATTTTGCAACAATCCAGAATTATCCAATCCTTTACCAGTTTTGCTCCCAGAAGCTAAAGGTGGCCAAATTAATCTGAAATTAATAGGTTTCTTGACTCTTATTGAATTGGTATTTACTGCAAGAACACCTTTTGCTGGTGGCTTGTCTCTGAAAACATTTTATCAATAACAAATTCAACAAGATGAACAAAATAGGACCTGTTAAATACAAATCAATATTAAGAACAATGACTGACAGTGGTGTAAGGTAGTCACCCAGTACAGCAAAACCGGGAGGAGCATGAGGCCTCCAAAACACATATGTTTGGTCAGTATGTGTATCTGTGTTATGATAAAAAAATAATTTACAATCCTCAGACACACATTTCTCAATATTTTTACCAGGAAGAAAAACAATATAAGAGGATGTCAACATACTTTTTATTGTTCCAACTTTGTCAAAGTGGGAGCAAATAATTGTCTCTTTCTTTGATGTCATCCTCAAAAATGATAAAATATCATCTTCCACAGCCAAAAAGAGCTTCAAGATACTGAATGTGAAATTCATGAATATATCCGAGACAAACAAATGTATGTTGGTCTTCCCAGAAGAGTTAGAATACTTCAAAGTGGTATCAAATGGCTCCAAAATCCTGATTCCGTTACTCTCCATAGTCAAGCCAAGAGCATCTGCAGTCATCTCAATATTGTTACCCTTCAAAACAAGCCTGGGCATCAGATAAACACATCCACTGTCATTATTTTCCACAATATATGTCAAAAGATTTCTGCTGAAAAAGATAATAGAAGAAAGACATTTCTGAAAGGTCTGAAACATAATAAAGGGAAAAGAAAATTTAAATATATGTATTTAATATTCTGGATTTATAACTATGATAGGTAATTGACATTTTAAAACTATATTAATATTCTCCAAAATATATAGAGCTCAAGGAAATTATAAATACATATGGACAAAAAAAGAATAACAATAACGTGATGAGTGCTTCATGTAACTTCACACTAATATAGTTCACAAATATGCAAAGCATATAGTTTCTTCCAAAGGTTAAAAAATGATAACAGCAAGAATAGGGTTTGCCCAACTGATCTTGGCTCTTTTCTTGCTATCAAGTTCTTGGGTTTGGAGAGGAATAGAGAGCATAAAACACTTTGGCAATGTGCAATTCTAGCAAATTCGGAATGCAAGAGTCTATAACAAAAAAACTTGAGTTTCTTCAAATGGGTTGTTTAGGGGGGTTTCCCTTGTGGGGGGATGGAAGGCATTATTGATGTAGCATCTTGTTTTTCCTTTCTTTTGTTTTGTTTCCTTTTGGAGAGGACAACTTATCTTCCCCCTTGTATTCCTTTATATCTTTTCTATCTCTAAAAATATCTTTTTTATTATAAAAAAATGATACTAGCAAATTATTTCATTTTTCTTGATAAATAAGCAAATAAAAAATGCACGTTTTAAAAGTAAAAAATAAAAACAACAAAACAGAACTTCAGTTACTCTCTAAAGTTGGATCCTTTTTAAATAGAGAAACAGACAGTAATAAGAAAAATGAAAAATCACATTGAAGGAGTTCTTTTAAGCGGCAGCAGTTCACAACAAATGGGACAAGAGAAATGGAAAAGTTCTCAGAAGTCAAAGCATCCCGCTGAAATGAAAGTAAACTTAATCTTTACCTGCTAAAAGCATCCAGCTGTGCATGCAGAAGCTTATTGGAGAGGTATCGTAAATCTCCAGCTTCTTTTGATGTATTATAGAAGGCAAGTTCTGGGCCAACAGCCTGGAAAAAAGTAGCTTGGTTATATGGTTGAAGCATAAAGAAATAAGGAGACTTCCAAGAATTGCAAAATATGTACCCATAAATTATTTGTTACTATGACAGAGTCTGATGGCATATTTTTTCATGAGAATGATGTCATATGGCATAGTGATAAAAAAAATGTTAACACGGGATACCATGCATAGTAAAAAGAGTACTGATAACAAATAGAATCTGTGTTATAAATGACACAGTTGGCACCAGTTAAATCTTAACCAAAGGTAAAATAATGCAAGAGTGACTTAAGCAGATGCTTGCAGGTATATATACTAAGTTTAAACATTGTCCATAATTATTCAAATAGAAAGGTTTCAAACACAAAGGGCCAAGCAAATTGTTAGAGACGGAAAAAAAAAATTCAAGAGGCTTCAACTGACTAACAAGGCCTTGCCTTGCTTTAAAGATCCAAGAAGTAAACTCCTTTAAAGAAACCCACAAAGAAAATAAGGTTCGAAAAATTTATTATTAAAAACCTTTTCATTCCACTCAAACCAAAGACACCACAAATTGGTGAAGACCTTACATTGCCACGCCAATGAACTTTATGCTCCTTTTCCCTTCAGAAGCCCTCAAGTTTAGTAGCTAGAGATGTCTTAAGTTCAGTTGGGTAGACTCAGCCCTCATCAAGAAAAGATGGATTCTAAAATCTATGCTTCTAAAATGTATCCCTTTTCAATATTTATTTTATCAAAAGTAATGAGATCTTGATCCTTGATCCAATCATGCAGTTTGATCTATTTTTCCCTTCATTTAATCCTAACAAGTAGTCAAACCCATTACATGAAACCTTGTTTTACAAGTACATATAGTGACAAGACCTTGCTGGGTCTAATCTGAAGCAGATCAATTGTGGTAACTCTGTTGAGTAGTAACGCTATATATACAAAAGCCTTGACCTTAGAATAGACCTTAATAAGTTATTGCATCTGGTTCTCATACATGATCAATCTCTACGTAATTTCAATAGAACCTACTCCTACATAAATCTTCCTATATGTAAAATGAAAACTAACACATGTGTATTGTTGTGTGTCTAACATGCAAGTTTATTGAACTATAGCAACATTTCACCTGCAACTCAATTATGAACTCTGTGGCATTGTTAACTGCACTATTTTGATGTGATACTTCATCAGCACTTCCTCTAAGGTAACTTGGCTGAGGACTTTCATGCAATCCTTCCAAGAAGACATGGTCATCCTTTGAAGCTGAATAGCTACTATTAGCTCCAAGAAAAACACAAGAATCCAGGTACTTCCCATCCTACAAGAACAAAAACCAAAACAGTTTAAGTTTCAAGCATCCAACTTAATTACATTTATAAAGCGCTCAAGGACAATTTAGAAGCAATACCTTGATGACAATATTTTTGAATTGCAATGTCTTCCCATTTCCCACATATATTAAAGCCTTTGAACTAGGAGCTGTGAGGTTGAAACCCAATGTATCTTTTAAAAATAAGGTTCCTCCATCACCGTCATAAATGAAATGATCAACATTTTCATCATCCACTATTAATGGCTTTTGAGGAGAAAGAGAAAAATCAGCACAAGGCTGTTTGTAGGTGGACTGATCCAAGAAGATAGCATCCAAAATGTGAGAGTTGCTGTCTGCCTCATTGTATAGCATACTGCTAACCGTTGGAACAAAGAACTCAACTACAGCAAGAAGGAAATCGAGTGCAACCAACAATTGAGGTCTCTGGATGCATACAGTAACGAATGTTGACATTTGACTAAATTTCACATCAACAATCAGCATTGTTGGAACTGGTTCAGAATTATTCCACTGTGTCATGTTACTGTCAACTGAGTCCTGCTTATGATCATGTGCAAGAGAATTTACTGAACTGGCTCCAAAATTTTCAAACTTTCCAATTGCTAACCGAAATTCTTGTTCAACCCCCTCACGATCATCAAACACACTGAAACCTTGAAGTGTTGCAGAAAGATACCCTTCCCCTGATGTGCTGGACTTGTAAAGTAGCCATGCACCACTTATCTGCACAAGAGTGAGCTTAGAGGTGACCAAAGAAATAAAGGTTACATTTTAGCTTGGTTTCTTGGGGTCCCTCTAGTCCCTCTGGTATTGATTAGAGTTAACCTCCTCATCTATGACTAATTAAGGACATGATCCAAATTCGTATAGACCCTCATCTGGCTATGCCCTGAATATTTGTCACGTGCATTGTCAGGTTAGCTCAAAAAAAATAATTGCCTTTTATTTTGTGTTGTCAGGCTGCTATTTATGGAATGATATTTTGCCATTTTCAGTGAAATGCTAAATGTGCCCTTCCACCTTGGAGTAGTTTCATAACGTTTTAAAGAATTCAAAAAGAATAAGGAGACTCAAAATCCCATCCAGTTGGGCCAAAACCCAGTTGTGTACTTGACTCAATCAGAATGGTTGTGTTCGGAAGGGCAATTCCAAATCCTTACACATGCAACGGGTAGGCTGTCTATTAGTTCACATGGTTTTCTAAAGGTAATTCTTTGTTCAAATAAAGAGAATAAGTCAATATTGTTGCAAATTTAAGGAAGATGCCCAAGGCCAATGAATCTACCGTGACTAGGGCTTACACCTGAAGAATAACCAGAAAAAGGGAAATTGATCTAAGGAAGATGCTGTCCTCCAAACTCCCAAACCTATAAACGAGACTGTACATTCTAGAAATAAAGAGGAAGGAGGGGCAAACGATAGTTTGTGGCACTGTAACTATTGATACTCACTGTGTTGCTTGGGTGAGGTGGAATAGGTGTAGTCTGTTGAAGGCGAAAAGGGAACACTTGATGTGGAGAAATTTGATCAGAGATCTTACGGAAGTACAAGCCTCTCAAATGCTAGATATCCTTTATTTTGTAATTTCCCAGTTTTCTATTTCTAATCCTCTGGTTGTATTTCTGCCATGACTCACTCGTATGAGAATTTCTCCCTCACCATCCCTGTTTGGTAGATTTTCCAGTTTTGATTTCATTCTCAACATATAATTCTATTTTCTAGAATTCTGATCAGGATTTTTTGTTTTCTTATAGTCTCTTTGTCTACATAGAAGGATTTCTCAACCCCTCTTCCTTTGTTATATTTGTCCTTCTTCTCTTTCAAACAAAATTTCTGCTTAAACATTTAAAAATTATTTTATATCCAAAAAAATCATGAAAACCAGAATATATACCTGCATTGTGGCCAGGGATGCATCTCGAGTTACCCCCGTGAACAAGCTCAATTCAACAAGTTTGATGGAAACAGAAACTTTCAGTGATATAGAGGCTTCAATAGCCGTGGCCCTCGAATCAAAATCATTGGTCTCCTGTGGCGCAGGGTCTCGTGTTGCATCACTGGAAGACATAATTAATGCTGGAGGAATATTTGGTGGCTCAGAAATGTTAGACACAGCACACTCAGTAATAATTTTATAATCTTTATTTGACATTGCTGCTTTCAACTCCTCAATCTGTACAGTCAAAAGTTTAGATACAAGGCATACCATCAGATCAGCACACTATCAGGAAGTAACAATTTTAGTTAGACTTGAAAGTAGAAGGAACAATAATTACAACACAAACTATAAGAAGTAGTATGTGTTGATTTTTGGAGAATAATATTCGTAATATTATTGATCATAAACAAAAAGGTTTACAATGCTTAAATAAGAGAAAATATTCCTAATCAAGTTAGGAATCCTAACAAAAGATATCTAATCTAATATTTGATAAGATAATGATAATATAAATCAGATTCTAATAAGATATTTCTAATCTTAAAAGATAATGATAAAATAAGAAATAAAATAATTCTAGATAATCCTAGATTTCTCAACAGTATGAATAGAGGTGATAACAATAAATTAATAGTAGTAGCAGTAGTAGTAGTAGTAACGATAGTACGGGAAACAGCAGCTATGAATTGAAGGTGATGGGGTACAGTCCAAGACCAAATTGCAAATGCAGTACAATACCTTAATCATGGCTTCAGTACTTGGTAATTGATGTAACAGATCTCGAAGTGACCTATGAATAATCACGGATAGCCCACTCACATCCTGAATTATGCTCTCGCCTATCTCTGCTCCAGTTCCAACATTTAAATTTATATCTTCAACCTGCATCACACCAAAAAGTCTGCTAAAAAATATATGAACTGAACATAAGCAGATCCTTTACCAATTAAACTGACCAATACAGAAGACTATGTTAATTGTATTTTCTAGGATCAATTATATTAATTGTATTTCCTAGAATAGACTATGTTCTCTTGTATAAATACCCTATGACATTCAGAAAACAATCAAGAAAAGTCTTTCCCACACTCTACTCTCTCATTCTATATTTTTATATATTTTTATATTTTACCAAAAATCAACATGGTATCAGAGCCTTTTGAGCCCGGGTGAATTTTCTCCAGTTCTGAAAATTTCTTCCCCTTCTTCTATTTGAGTCTTTGCTCACCGTTCTTGCTTTTTTTTTTCCCTTTCTTTGGTTGTCTCAGCCTATTCTCATTTTCATCCATTCTCTGTCTATTGTGATTTAGTAATTTCTTATTTGTCCTCTTCTCAAATGTTTTTTCACTCAAGTTTGTTGATGACTGAAGTTTGTGGTTATGGATGTGTTCTCATTCCATCCCTTCTCACATTATTCATGGCTGTGTTTTCATTCCAGCCTCCTCTCTTTGTGACTTCATCCATGGGATCATGGCTGTGTTTTCATTCCAGCTTCTTCTCACCATATGATTTTAGTCACAGGATCGTCTTTCCTTCTCTCCGCAACTTTAATTGTGATTTCCTTTGAGTTGGCTACTTTGTTTTCCTTGTATTTGTTTTACTATTGTGTCTTCTTTGTAAGGAGCCATGTATGCTATGGAGCCATGTGCTTCTTCCTTCGCCGAACTCACTTTGTCTCACCAATTTTGGGGTCTTCAGTCCTTGTTTTGGCTGCTTTAAGAGGTTTTCGGTGCTTTCTGAAACATCACTTCAAAGTCCACTAGACATTGCAATTCTTGGATGTTTTGAGATCACTATTTAAGGTGACATTTTGAGACAACACTGACAGAAGATTTGGTGGATGTCTCCTTTAAATCCAATGGATGTTGCCACTCTTTTGGACCTTAGAGATCACACTACATGGTGACTATTTGAGATATCACTGACAGGGGGAGTCTTAGAGAAGTTTGTTTAAGAGTGTTTTTATTAGTTTGCTTTGTTTTGTTTTCACTTATGATGTATGGGTTTTATGTTTTAGAATACCTTTGTAGCAAGTTGGGCATGATTAAAATCTATGCTCCAACTTGAGGGGGAGTGTTGGGAGGGGGAGTGTTGGGAATCAGATTTGATTATGTAAATCAATCTGAATTAAAGTGTTGACCCTAGAGTTTAGCCTAAATATTAGCCTAGATGTTAGAGATTCTAGGATCAATTATATTAATTGTACTTCCTAGAATAGACTATGTTCTCTTGTATAAATACCCTATGACATTCAGAAAACAATCAAGAAAAGTCTTTCCCACACTCTACTCTCTCATTCTATATTTTTATATATTTTTTATTTTACCAAAAATCAACAAAAAGCAACAAGATGAACACTCGATACAAGTCAGAAACTCCAATTCCCCAGTTTCTGGCATGCTCTTGGCAGATTCCTTTAACCAAGTCCCTGTACCTCTCAAAGTAAATCAACTTAGAATAACCAATCTCACCTGGACCATCATAGTTTCCAAGTGGACAGAATTCATTTCGCTTTTACTTCCACCAATCCATTCAAAAGTGTTCTTGACAGTTATTTGAGCTATGTCAAGCCTCAAAAAGCTGTAAAATAAAATAATCTGATGTTAAAGAAGTGAAAAACACACTTGATCCATTCTTCAAGTGCTTCTGCTATCAGATTATGTGCTTCTTCTCACGTGAATTACATGTCAAATTATGTCATTGCAGTGCAACATATAAATAAAGAACTTCTTATCTAATGGAGAAAATTGACACTCCAACTTACTCACGGCTGTCTGTTCTCCGAGGCATTAAAATTATAGGCTTCTTAAGAGAAAGATCTAATTTCATAGCAGGTGATCCTTCAATTTCACTTGCTTGGAACCACTTCTCTGAATTAGTCACCTGATCTGTTAACTTGACAACACCTTTTGAGCTACTTGGAACAAGACCCATAAAATAACCGACAATCTGCACATAATTGGAGACACATAAAATTGTTTGATAAAATTACATAAAGTTCACAAAGCTTGAACAAACAGTAGATTACCTCCTGCACAAACCGATTCAAATAAACAATGCGCACTTCTGAAAGCTCACCAAAAAGGCTATAATCGTAACCTTTATAATCCTCATCATCCTTGCTAAAGGATGTGAACACCAACTGCATGCCCACACAGACATTATTAATTGACTCCCTATACAAAAGTGAACATAGCATGCTTTATGAAATTTAGTAAAGATTCACGGAACTGAACCCAAAAGAAACATCCAAAACGACATTATCTATTTTCTGACAAGACTTTAACTATACTTCAGCCATCTCATTCATTTCCTTCTTTTATTTTCAACAAATGGAAAGAGTAGAATATACAGCTAGCTACAGGGTAAGAAATCCTCAAACCAGAAAATACGATAAAAGCTGAAAATAGTCCTTGTTGACAGAAATCTAAAGAACCTAATAGGGTTAAACAGCTTTCCAGTCTCTTTACATATCAGATAAGGAGAACCCTAAAAACGATTGTTTAAAAAGCAACAGACGAAGACCATATACGTATTTGTATCCCATATAACAATTAAAGGAGAAGATATGCCTTGAAAATGAAGGCATTCACTCCAGACAAACCAGAAGTTCCATAAACTGCGTATTTCCATAAAGATTTTGTCGTCCTTATTACCATACACTTTGAACCAAATAAGAAGGAACTGATCTACGATATCAGGAAACACCTAACTCTTGGCAAAAATAGAAGAGCTTATTCCAGAGGTAACCAAAAGCTATCTTGTTCAACATTATACATAAAATAGACATACACAACCTAGTCTCCCTCAAATGCTTTGGTAACAGGCATTGCAAGAATTAAAGAGAGTGCCTAATAATACCAGGCATCAACTACATAAGAATCAGACATCTGACTATTCTCAAAAAGAAAAAAAAAATGGAACACCATCATGCCATATCTCTTAAAGAGAACACAATGCTAAAATGTTTGAAATTGGAATTGCAGTAACAAAGTAGAAAAGAATAGGAGTATGAGGAACTCATTAAACAGAATAAATAAATAACTTTCCCACAAGTTCATATTATAATTGCCTATTTTTTACCATGGAAAATCTGAAAAAATGAGGAATGGAGTGAGGAAATAAATTCTTTAATACAAACTCGTTTTTACAAAAGAGAATTATTACTAAGAATTAAAAACAAACAAAAACAAAAAGCAAAACAAAGTAGTCGCATTAGCACCATCCAAACAAAATACAAACCTGACTGGATCCAATCCTCCATCATATCTTTTTTATTGTTACAAACATTAAGCATATTCATTATACAGTATTCTACTAGAAAATCACCAAGAAAAAAAAACACAAATAATAATTTCTAGTATCCTTTCTCTCCTCCCTCATTTCTTGTCTATACTTCCTGTCACCATGATTTCTTGCTCTACAGCTCTACCATTTCTCTTCTCTAGGAAATTATACTGTTTTATCTCAACCGCCCTTCTGTTGTTCATTCGAATCATGGATGCTAATAGGGGCAATGAGGTTTCTCAGGAAACTCTTTTAAAAGATTAGAAAAAAAAAATTTATTGACAAGAGGGTAAATACATAAAAGTTCTTCCTGGTTTTCATGCATTAGAACAGATGCATCAGAGACATCTTGAAAGTTATGGAAATGAAAATAGGATATCAGCTTTTCAGGCATTTCATCACATATTTTATATTTGTTTCTAGGCATAGTGATGGACATGATTTAAATGTCATGTTCTTTATAATAAGCTATCCAAGGCTTTTGAGACCACATGACAAAGTACCCAATGACCGTTATTCTCAATGCAAGGGTCACATATTGATATGTAAGTGTGTGGGAGAGAGAGAGAGAGAGAGAGAGAGAGAGAGAGAGAGAATGTACCTCCACAAAAGAACTATTATCAGGATTTCTCATATCGCAAGCCCAGAAATACAAATGATTGCCGGGTAGACTGTCATCACTTATTCTTAGATTCCCCAGGGAAGCTTTAATACTAAAGGAGGAAGGGAACACCTTGATATCTGTAAGCAAATTCTCCTGTGACAAACTAGCAAGCTTGGTTTGACTTTCATTCATCAAATGGATTTGAGCTTGGGTCATCTTCAATGTCAGATTGAACATCGTCCTACATTTTCCTTTTCCAAGCAAACCCTTAATAGCAGGTTCCTCAACGGTAGTTGAATGATAATCATCCACATCTTTTGATGAATCATATTTCACAGTAGCTGTTGAAGAACTGCCATTAGAAGGGTTGTGGCTTCCATCCTCAATATTAATAGAATTCATAAACTCCATAATGGCGAGGATAGTTGGTCTACGACAAAAAAAGGTCAAAGTAGCCAGAGTCACCAGCACCTGAAATTACATTATAAAGTATAAGGCCAGAAAACCAGAGTTACTGGCAACTTATTGAATCACTCGAACACCCACCTGCTTATCTGTATTATTATATCGAGGAGAATTCTGGTCATAGATAACAATTTGCGCTTTTATAAAACTCTCCAACATGTCACTAGGTTCAGTTCCCTCCATACTAGTATCAGTAGGTAGAAGTCCAGCAATGCGACTAAACTTTGGGCGTTCTAACGGAGAATAACTTGATGAGACCTGACCTTGGGAATTTGAGAGGAAGGCAGATGTACCTCCAGGAGACTGCATAGGATAATCAACATCTGCCAAAGTATCAGGAGCCTCATAGAACTTATCATCAGTTTCGGTAGGAGTTAAATCACAAATTTCAACACCTTGTGATGATTGCGCATCTGCAGCCCCAATGAATGATCTTGCCAAATAACAAGGACTAGACAATTCACTGCAGCAAACTAAATCTTCTATTTCCAAAGACTTCAAGATAGTTCCAATGAAAATGTCATTCTCTCTAATAGAAAGTTCCACCTGTTTTTATATAGAAATCTCAAAAGCAAAAAACATCAAAGAATCAAAGTAAAAACAAAAGAACAAATCTTACCAGACCACCTATTGCACGAAATTCAAATAAACGCTTCTCTTCAGCTAAAAGAACCTTTGCTAAGCTCTGGTCAGACTACAGAAAGCAGCACATTTTATAAAGTGTGGAAATTCAAATTCAAGTATAAAGAGCTTAACAGTAACCAGTGAACCAACCTGATAACTATAACTGAAGCAAACCTTCAATTCATCAAGAACACCCGTTACAAACAATCTCTCAGCAATTGCAATTTCAGTCATACCCTTGTCAGCATGCTCTGATTCTGTATCATCAGTATCTGATGAGGTGTCTGATAGACCAGAAATAGGAGCAGAAACCTGCTTAAATGAATTCCTATTAGTAAGCTAAATTTATTTATATCCAATTCTATAACTTAAAAAGGAGGGGGGGAATTAGTCCTAAATACTCACAACTTTCCTCTTTCTAAACTCACCTTAGAATTCCAAGGGCCACTCAAACGTTTATTTTCTTATTTTAACAGCTATGAATTGGGAAAGGGAAAAGAGAGCAATGCCCTTTGAGAATGTGCTACATTTTCTATAATTAGGTGGTTAAGGTTGGTAAGAAACGCCACAGTTCCCATGATAATTGTTTGTTGTTGAGTCTATCATACAATAATTGATAGCCTCTTCAGTTTTCGGTACTCAGCTAATGACTACATCAAAGAAGTTTCTGTGCTAAACATACTAAAGAATTAGGGAGTCTAATGAGATGTTTTTTGGCTGTGGTCTGGTTCTTATGTTTTGTGGTTTCCTTTAGGAGGATGTTTTATCCTCTGCTTTGGAACTGCTTTCTTTTTCTTTTACTTCTATAGTAAACAACTTTAATTATTTTGAAAAAAAAAGGAAGGAAGATAAGGAGACACATAGAGCATATCTCATGTTAAATTAACAGCGTTGCTTAGCTTGTGACACAAATTATTTGGGTATAGCGTAAATAAATAAAAAAGAAAAACTAATACTATTCTGATAATACAAAATTCAAGTTATAAAGATAAACAAACCGATGCATGATAGATAGCCCCTTGTATGCGAGTTTGCCATGTTCTCCTCAAATCTTCAGATTCACAACGTAAAATCAGGGCATTTGTATCCTCCACAACCTACATTCATTCAGTGATGGATATTGATATTTGAGAGAATATAGTTAAAGGAAATAATCACTCCCTCGCCATGGAATAACAAATAAAGAGTGGCAACCTTGCTACTGGAGCGCGTAGAAGCACAGACAGCCAAAACATGCTCTGCATTACCAACAAACTCTGGTTGAACTTGAAATATCTGTTTTCCACGTAGGCTACGACAATCAGATCAAATAGATTGTTAATAACATATACAATGCAAGAGAAGAAGATAATAACATTCAAAGAAAGTTATATTAGTACCGTAATCATTATCAGTTTTTATATCTCAACCAAGTCACATTTACCATATAACCTAAAGCAAAGCACTAAAAGATGGAATATGCACCTGATATACTGCTTGTATGATTTAGAGTCAGGACTATCAAGCACATAAAGAAAAGGCCCAACTAGGCAGAAGTACCGCCGCTGCCATACAGCTTCCCTAATTCCCACACCCTATTACATTTAATTAAAGACAAGTATTAATGTAAATCAGATGGCAACATCACAAAGAAGACAAAAACAAACACTACCTAGCCCAGGGCAGCCGAAATAGACCATTACCTTCCATGTAAGGAGAGACAACCACCCTTCAAGATCAGCCTGATTCCAAGGTTGAAGGAACCTTGTGCTCTCATCATCCTTCCCCTCAAAGATCCTAATCACCTGCATCAGTCGATGATACCGAGCAGGAGAAAAATGGAAGCCTAGTGATGGCAGCTGTACAGCTAGACGTGTTGAAGGATAATATGGAGTTTCCAACCGAATCTGGTTATAGTGAGAAACATATTAGAAAGCTAAGAAACCTAGGAAAGATGTGTGTTTGTTTTGTGCTGAGTAAGTTACTATGTATCAATTTCACTCAATCAAATTCAGGGGCTAAGGCAGAATGAAGGAGAGAAGTTGCTAAGGCAGTGTGATATCTTGCTCTTATCTGGTCTTGTTGGCTCTGGAGTACAGCTTATATTATCAAGAACCCTCTTCAGACCCAAGCTCAGAGCTGGAAGACAATCAACAATTTATGGGCGCTCTATGGTTCTAGGCATATGGGGTTTCTTTAAGGGAGCTTCTTTGGCAAACATCAAAAGAGATAGAAAAACTTTAACAACATTGCTTGTCATTTCATAATGTCTCGGTGTAGTAAGAAAAAACTCGTATCCTCTTCGTTATCGCATTCCCTTTCTTCCCTCTAATAGTAATTATTCTTGTATCAAAAACAACAAAGATAACTCCAAAAGATTGGTACAACACTAAAGATTCCTAGATGTCAAGAATTTCACCTGTTGAAGATGTAAGATGACTCCACACTTGTCAATGATCTGGAAAAATTTACTATCAGCATGATATGCTGATGTATTAGGAGAAATTTGTCTCCAGTGATAGTCACCATCAAACAGAAATGCTGATACATCACTTAAGACCAAATCAAACTGCAAGTACATATTCTCATCCGATTCCTGTTGATGGCCATCCTGCATATGTTTTACAGCTTGAAACATGTTAAACAGGTTCAAGCTACGAGTACTGAAAAATTACTGTTGGTAAAAACCTGTGTACGGATCACCAAGTTCCCAAGGTCCAGCAAAAGCTTTGTAGCATGCGTATTGTCGGGGCAAAAATCAGTAGGAATTGTAATCTTAGGAGCTGCAATATCCAAGTCTAATGAAAACCTAACATATGAAAAGAAATTTGTATTATCAATTTCATTTAACAAATCAAACAATTCCAGTCACCAACTCGGTCTGCATTCTATACTGGCACAGATAACAATCATATTAAGGATTGGAAGAACATTGATTTTCTGATATTTATTAAATGAATTTCAAAACAAAATGTTGTATTATCTTCATGTTCACATCCCTTCATACTTTCAACCAGCCTATTAAATCTTCTTCGGTCTTCATCCGTCCTTGTATTACTTCTATTTCTTCTAATGGTCTCTTTAAAAGAGTATTATATTGGAAGGCTTTGTCGAGTTGGAATTTTTATTTTTTATAATTTCTTTTTGACTTTTCTTTAACAGGATATATTGTTCTTCATTCATGTAAATAATTCTCTTTTTTATTTCATCTATTATCTTGAATAAATCCCTGTGATCAATTCTTGGTTTCCTAACAAATTCTAGAAGTTACTTTTACACCATTATGAAGCCCAGTTTGCTTTGTACTTCAATTTCGCATCAATTAAGCTTCCCTATTGATACCTTCAAAATAATTTCAATTATGAGAGAAATGGCATTCTTCATTAAGAATATGACTGTGTCCATTACTAAAATCAGAACAACTTAAAATTTAAAAATATAAAAAAATAAATTTAAAAAAAAAAAAAAACAAGTCTTAAGTGTCTACAGGACAATCTTTCTTGAACATCATACACCTTTACAATGTCAGACATGTAATACTTTCTTAACATAATTCAATGGTACCAACCTAGCATGATCCTTCAATGCTCTGTTCATTTGCTGCTGAGCAGTGCGCTTCACTTCATCAATTGTCATCTAGGAACAGAGAAAGAGGCCATCAGAACATTTAGTTCTTGTAGTTCACACACAACTAGGCACATATCTAGAATGTGCTAAACCTCTGCAATTTGCACTCCTCAATAAGATTAATAAAAAACACTAAAAGTTATGAATACAAAAAGCAAAAGGATTACAACAGCCGGGATGCTTAACTAGCAATAACTACAATGCAACAAGAACCAAGAAACTTACTTACCAAAGATCTTCTCTTTAAGACCTCCAATTTCTACATTTTTTTCCCCTTTTCAACAGCGAAATATGATTTGGTTGTTGGAGAACATATGAACTAAGCATCTTAGTCCTATCTTTCAATATTCAATTTCCACAACAATAAGTGTTACCAAAATTTTTGGAATTTCCCTATTTTCAGCACTTTTAAACAATAGAGAAGTATCTAATTCAGTTCATATACCATTCAATATTGCCAAAAAGATTTAGACTTTTAGTTCTTCCAGAGCCTGTTGTTACAAGTCCTTTTTCATATTGTCCAAACTTCATACAGAGGCATTTTTTATCAGAAAATTCCTCTGGAGAAGCAAAGCTGCATAAATAGTGAAGTTCTTCACTTGGACAAGAGTACAATAAGGAGTAATAACTAGTGACATGTTCCAAACACAAACATGGTAAAGCTTTGCCTCCAAATATGTGAGTGATGCGTTATCCTAATTCAGAAAACAACCGCACGTTTAAAATTCACACTCCAACATCCAAGTAAAGTTAGAATAGAATATTATGGAATATTTTTTTTTGGCAGAAATAAAAGAATGCAAAGAGTAACAGTGGTGATTGTATGCTATCCACCATGGTTTGGTCTCTCAGGTTAGAGCAGAATGCTTTGATTCGTGCAGACTTGATTTCTAACAGCAGATGGTCATTCTTAGTTGGTCTTCTCTTGGGCAGACAATTTTTTATCAATTTTAATGTTTGTTTAGCTTTTATTTTATGGTTGATTTTTCTTTACCAACCTCTTTATCTTTATTAGCAATCCCAGCCAACAAAATTTCTTCTTTCACCAGGTTAAAAAAGGATAGATGCAACTGTCTTTGACTATACACAAACATCTTTTACACATCAGCTCTAGTAGATCCGGCAGGGGTCATCTCAAAGGGTTAGCTCTAGTGACATATATTCATTCAGGCTCTGCCAATCATATCACAAAGAAGCAAAGAGAATAGTAATACCTGCACAGCAGCTGCAGTCTCCCGTACTATTGTCTGACTTACAGCACTGTCACTTTCAAAAAAATTCATAATCTGATCAATGCTTTCCTTCAAATACTGTCCAAAGCAATATGAAAGTGAAACAAATAAATTAGACCTCAGACTGGAAGGAAGAACAAGAAAACAGAAAAAACTAATAACAGAAATACATCGTACAGTCATATAACAAGGAGAAGCTTTGGCAACCATGCTCCAATCCACTTTCTCATCAAAAGGTTTGTAACAGAAAACACCAACTAATGAGTTGTATGAAGCTGCACTCTGCAAAGCAATGGAACAAAAATCAAATTCACTTATGTATTGATCTATAAGCATAAACAAAAGAATGTAGAAAATTAGTCAACTACATGGGGAAAAGTCAAACCTCAGCAATGAGGCCCTGAGGTGATGACAATTGATATGACCCCAACTTCATGTCAAAGACCTTAGTTTCAGGATAGAGCTTTATGGAGCAACTGAGTTCTTCGCATGACAATGCAGCAACAGACTCGTTGGCTTCCCCAGTAAGTTTTGAAGCATTATGTTTCATGTGAATTATTAGGAAAGTATGAAGAGCATCCACCTTGCTACTTATAATTGATTGACCATCGTCATCTTCCCTATACCCAATTATTTTATTTAAACGGTTCAAGTCTTCCTCGCTGAAATGAAATGCGTCACTTTCCTCTCTTGGAGATTGACTGGTCCTGATTTACATGTGATAGATGAGTGACAATGCCAGAATAAAAATTAAATTTGTTTCATCTTATAACTGGGAAATGAGAAGTTTAAAATAAAATAATTTTTACCATCCAAATGACCACCAAGATTTACTTGCTTTCTGTTTCCTCTCATTAAGATCCGCTTCCACTGATTGCTCCACAAACTTGTGAGCCAACATTCTGCACATAACATGAAATAGAAATATACTTTGAAGGTTAGAAATTAACCTGGAGAATTCTGAAGTCTAACACATATATTGGTACATAGATGATACATGTTTAAGTTAGATCCCAAAGTGAAATGCGAGGCTAGGTGCATTTAGATTTTAGAGAAAATAATATCAATTTAGGAAGGAAGTAGAAGAACCATCATCTACAGACATGTTAATTATAAAGTGTTGTACGCACTAGTATTACAATAATGTTGAGGGACGGAGGTGTTGTCCTTTTCTAAAGTTAAAAAACCAATAGATTGCTAGATGAAAATAAAACAGTCATACAATGAACTCACTACAACTCCATAACAGACTAAAAATGCTCCAGCTTCAAGAGCTGAGCTTATTACACACAAACAATAGATACAAGAATGAATATGCAGCATCTACAGCTTTAAGAAGCAGCATTAATAGCATATTCCAGTCGAAAAACGCAAACTAACACTATAACACTATAGTTAAATTGATTAATGACAAACTCAACCCACAATGTTTATCATATAATTAATTATTATCAATTAAAATTAGACCACACCAGATCATGAAGAAAAAAAAAACTACCTCCATTGTAATATAAGTTCTATATTGAGTTCACGATCTAGTTCATCAATTTCTTTGTTGTCGCTAACTGTCACCTGACTGGGGTCAGATTTTAGCAGCGAAGCATATAGAGAGATGTATCTCTTCCTTAGTCTTGCATACCTCAGAACCTGCTCCCATGACATCTTTCCACTGCTTACAGTGAACAACATAATTTGTGACCAAAAATAAAAGGAAGAAAAGAAAGAGGTTGGTCTTTTGAAAATAAGAAATGACACAATAACCCTGAGCCAGGGCTAAGTAAACCAGCTTAAATACCTAGCCTTCTTCATCTGGTCAGTGACAGCTTTATAAGCATAACGCCACCAGGATCTTGGATCAGCTTTAACTGCAACTAGTGGATGATAATGAGCATACTTCAGGCGTTGGTTAAATGCAGCAAAGTTGTCTGCCAATTTCAATATATCCCTGTATCCATCCTGTGAAGATTATTCAAATATAAGCAAACAACAACTATCCTTGATGACCAAGAAAACCAAGAAGGAATTATCAAATTAACCTTCGATAAACAAATCGTGACATCGTCCAAATTCACCACAGCTTTATGTAAAGGTTGATTGCTTTCAGCAACTTCATTTAGTCGCAGTTTTGAGTACTTTGCTTGTCCAGTCACTGGTTGCAGAAGATATGAGTGCTCTTTCAGTATATGATCAGCTGGCTCCCCATCTTTGGTACCAAATTTAAAAACCTGAAGTTTTTTCATCAAACAAGCATGGATGACTTTATTAAGAAGAGTTTGAACAACAAAAGTATAAGAAACGATATGTAACAACCCCAAAGGTAAGCAAAGTGAACAATTGTATCAGAGCCAACACTTCTCCAACGGCCCAAGTTTAAACTGTATGGGGTTCTTCTCAATCCAAAAACAATTGACTAAAAAGGTACAGCAAGTCTACCAAAAATTTTGCCCATTTCTAATGCCCTTATTCTCCCTCTCTCCTCTAAATTGTACCACAGCATCTGATCCAGGAACCCAGACTCAAAAAAAAAACCTACTCAGACTCCAAGGATTCAACTCCCACCATCAGTGCCACCCCCAGACCTCCTAAGTTGAATTTAAGCTGAAATCACCAGGCTCAAGATCTTCATATGGGTCAACCTCCGCTATTTATCAAAATTACAAGGTTTCAGCACAGAAATGTCCGGTATTGACAAAGAGCCAAGACATGTTGACTCATCTTTGTCAATTTGGGAAGTTTTTCTGTGTTATGAAACAAAGAGGTCAGCTCCAATTTTTATGTCAAATTGCCTTCTTATGTTATTCTCAACAAACTATACAACTCAAAAGCTTAAGGCGTTGAGCAGCAATGCCACAGTATTTTACGTCCATAACAACAGGCATTAAAGAGAGAATGCCACACAATGAAAAACCAACATCCTAAATACAAAATATGAATTCAAATAGCAAAAAAACATTAAAAAAACAAAAGCGAAAATAATAAACATACATACATGCACCCTAAGTTATAGCCCTCAATATCCACTGGAAATACCTTAAACCACTCCGAAGGAAGCAAATCTTCCCATGGCTTGCTAACATGCCATGGAACAATATCTGAATCGAAATAAGCTGCAAGCCCATCAAGTTCAACCGACTGCAAAAGAATAAGCAGGAAAGACTTCAACCCAACGATTGTGACACAAAAAGAGAGTAAATAACAGTTATAGAATTTTTTATCCTCATAATGCAAATTTTGCCTTAAAACTGTTGCTAGCGATTCTGCTTCTTCTTTTTATATGAAAAGTTTACTAGAGAGAGAAGAGATACAAAAAATTCTGCAGAGAGAAAAAACAATTATGCTTCTTAACCAAGTTATAGAATTTCACATATCTTTTCTTAATAAAAGAATTCCTCTAAAATAAGTCAAGATTAGTGGATCGTGAAACAGTAAATCGTCCACAAATTACATTTTTCCCAAGTAAACAGAACATTAAAATATTGGAATATAATTATCTTCTTACACTTTCAGAACAACAAATTAAACAAGCATCTAAATCAGTAAAAATAATTTCATTGAATACTCTAGCCAATTCACTCTAAAACAAAGTAGAACCTTCTGAATGCGATCAAGTGCACCACCAGTAATAAAAGTCTCTTTCCCACTGTCGTCAACTGTCACAGCCGAGAGTTTCTCCAACCTAACACCAGCTGCAAAAGGATGCCCTGGATTGCTATAATAAGGACTTAATCAGGCTAAAGTTTGTACACTGTGAGATGTCAGCAACTAAAGAATGAAGAAATCTCTGGCAACAGAGGAAATGAGGCTCCATAGAAATTTAACAAAAAAAAAATCAATATCCTTGGTTACCTCTCAAGATCCTCGTATCTGATGTGGATATTGGATATTGAAAGCTTCAAGTTTCCAATTATGGTGCTGATGAGGGATCCCAACCATGATTTATTCTTAAAATGTAATGGATAAAACAAGTTAAAATTAATAAATTCCCGAACACAAATACTCCAAATGCATACAATAACTCAGATTGAGACAAGGGGTTAACTGCTGTACAAAAACCTAAAGGCTAAAATGATTATATTTAAGGTAGGTGAAGGGCATATCCTAGAATTTTCCCCCAAAAAAAGAGAGCAAACCCTCGAAACACTAATAAATAAATACAGGTAAATCCATCTTCCTACATCAGATATTTCATGCAGATAATCATACACCACCTAAAGTAAATTTATCCTACTCATTTAAAAAAAAATAATAATTCAAAGCTCATACCATTTCTGACTTTAATTGCTGTGACTTCTCCCACAGCTTCATTTCCATCTCCTGTTTCCAAGGGGAAGGGAAAGTATTTTCCCATCAAATTCCTTTTCTTTTGGAGCAAAATCAAATTATACATTCTAAATAATCTGTGCTTCTTACCCGTATTCGGTTCTTCTTGGCTTCCTGGACAGCATCCTCACTAAATCCCTCAACTTGAGTTGCAGGTTCTGCTAATAAGAAAATACGATCCAAGTACACCAAGACTGGATCTTGGCCAAGCCTACTCCATGGAACCTTAAATGGACATAGAAACAAGCATTCTAATCATAGATGCAAAAGGCGTTCACAGTAACCATCTACATCTCAGGTTTTTGCCAATAAGCCATAAGTTACCAATGCAAAAGGGAGTATGGTGAATTAAATGGTATGTTCACTGATGTCAGCATAAATCGAGAAATTCGAACAACCAATACATTTCATCTCAAACGTTAAGTACATATCAACATCACAATAAATTAAGACATCTGTCAAAACCTATAAAACAAAGAAAAAAAATTTTAAAAGTCTCTCCTTGCTTCTTATGTATGTGAAAGGCATCAAATGAACACCAAAAGGAAGCCAAAATACAATACCAAAAACCAGAAAAATGGGAGGAGTAAAAAAAAAACAATAATTGATATTCAAATACTCCTAGCACTACTCTCCAACCAAATAGAATGCAGCATAGCAAATACAACCCCATCTCCCTCCAACTGAAACCTCAAATTTCAGAATCAAGAACATCTCCTAATGTTATGAGTTATGAAAAACTAAAACCCCACCAGATAAACATGATTCTACACGTTCAAATCAGCTTACTAAAGAAAAACAAGTGACAAACAAATATATGGCCGTGTAGACACATGATACATGAGTTTTCCATATTTGGGTGAAAGAGATTACATTAGAGAGGACAGATAAAGGGTTACATATGATACTTTTAAATTTCTGAGAAAAAGCAGTTATTCCCCACTAACCTTAAGTTTGACTGAACCAAGAAACCCCGCCTTAACCTTCACTGGCAATTTCAAAGCATTTAGAGCCTCAGGCTTCAGCTGCATATTCTTCAGCTCCACATCACCTGTTATGCATTTTGTATTGAAAGAAGAAAAATTACTTTGAAACGGAGAGCATGGAAACTAGAAGGGAGGGGGTCCCAACTTCCCTCAATCAGAATTGAATTCAAATGTGTTGGAAAATTGTATTTTGCACACTTTAAGCTCATACAAAACCTGCAAGCTTGTTTTAGTTCTTTCAAACTGATTATTATAGTCTCAACGTAAAAATTCATACGAAATGAAACTCCAGCAGGCAGAGGTGGGATAACCAAAAACATGATCAAACATTTTGACTAAGACTTTATAGAGCTCTGAATAGGATCTCCACCATGCCCTTAATGACCTTTTCATCACATTCCAGCAACGAACTCTAAAGATATAAATATAATCATGGTCCACTTAAAATTGGACACAACTATGATCGTTTGGAATCCAAAATAAACATGATTAAGCTATGAGAAAGCTTCTAACTGTTTTAATATTTGCTAGACCACGAATCATAATAACAGCCATAATTGGCGTACTGATACTAAAGAGTTCCGAGGGGATAAACCCAGGCATAAAAGAAATGTACAAAAGGAGCCCTCTAACACTGCAGAATATTAAATCTTTTTAACAGGTTTATAACAGTATATTATACAAATAAACACATTAAGAGGTTAGGAATAAATAGAAAAAGTTCCCACCATTGAGAAGGCAGAAATCGAAAATGAGTGAACGTGTTTCAGACAGAAATGCATCACTACCTTAGTGTCATATTTTTAAAAATCGAACCACAAGGCTAATGAAGCTTTATACAATGGATTCCACACATTATTTTCCAGTGTTCAATAAAAATGATAACTGATATCACTTCTCAGTACATCTTAGAATAACACAAAGGGACAGTAGTTTCAGAAGACTCATGTTAGAGCAGGCAAATTCTTGATATATGTATTTCTTTTCTAGTTTTTTCATCTAATAGCTAACACCATGGTCCCAAATACAGTAGCCCAAAGTCATTAAATTAGATGTGATAGAAGGTTAACCATCATTTATTCTATACAAGAATACATCATCTATTAAATATATTTTCCTCTCTCTTTCAAAGTTCTACGCTAAGCGAGCTATTAAGAAAATTCAAACTCGCCAAACACTACTATTTTCTTGAACAACCAACAATTTACTCTCACATATTACCCTCGCTCACCGTCCACCGCGTATGTCAGGTTCGCTCACTCGTATATCAACAATTATAAGGAAGTGTGCTTACTATATTAAAATACCCTGCGACAGTGACGGACTTACAGTCTCACTCTGATTTCAACTCACTAGTACAGTAACGGACTATGAAAGACAATGAAAGATTTACGGACCTTTCCAGACACTGATTTTGAGGGCTTCTTTGTTGAGACCCCTCACATAGTTGCCAAGGTACCTCTCCAAGAGGTACGCCACCTGATCCTCCAACATCTCGACGTCGTTTTATCACATAACCATCAATCACCAAGCTCGACGATCACAAACAAGAAGAAACTGACGAGGACGACGATCAGAAGAAGAAGAAGAAATCAAGAACGAAAGAAAACGGCATAGAGAGCGCGATTCGGAACTTCAAGGCCACGTCGCCTTCTTTCTTTCTGAGTAGCGAGAACACGCTAGCCTGGTTGGTTGCTCTGGAAGGTACAGTGAGTTCGGATCCAGGAGAACACGAGATAGTAAATCGTTCTTGTAACGCAACCAATGAAAGTTGACCATGTAAGAAGTTATATCACGTGAGGTCACCTTTCATGTACGTGGCAGATCCACAAAATGACGGTACTGTAGTCTCGCCCGCACTGGAACCGTTTGGTCTTCATATTTGCAAAACTGCCATTTTTCCAAGGGCGGTGACTTTTATCCTCAAGCGGAACCTTCTTCACACAGTGACATGTAGACGGAACTCGAAAGACGCGTAAAACAAAAGTGGCGTATCTTTTCCCATTCAAGTTATTTTTCAGGAATGTATTAATTAATATTCTTGTTACCATAATTGAAAATGGAATAACTATATTATAGTCACACACATAAGGTTTACTATTCAATTTTAATATCTCCAAGTATATTAAAAATTAAAAATAGTTTTAGTATGTAATTGTCCAACATTGCGGCATTGTAATTTACAAATCACGATTAACGAAATATGTGGATCACTGTCATGAAAGACTCGTGGTTGTGCCGCTACCGTTCAATGCTAAGGGAACACTTCACACTTCTCACCTAATAGTAATAAGAAACGTATCACGGATGTCTTTTGGGAAGTAATTGAAAATTATTATGTTACCGGAATTATTTCTACTAAGAAGGTTGGTTTTAACAAGCCGTTTAACTTGGAAGTTGGAAGTATGATATCACTATCAGTTACTGAGTCAATCGGTAATTAATGTAAGTATAATTAACTGTAAATGGCAAGTAAATACTCCCTCCGTTCCTGAATATTTGCTTTTCTGGATAACTTTTTTTATTCCAAAATATCTGATGTTTTNGGGGCGGGCCGGGCCGGCCCGTTTAACAGTGTTACCCTTATTAAATTAGACTTAATTATATCATCAATTTAATGCTCATATTTCAAAAATTAAATTCCTCCAACTAATTTAAATACTCTCACAATTTTTTTATGAAACTTACCCCAATTGATTACTACAGAACCCCAAAATAATTCTCTACCAAAAGTCAAATCATCCATTATGACTATAATATTAAATAGGGATAAAATGGTAAAAAAGTTCATTGATGACCTCTTGAATTCATAACAAAACAGATAAAAAGGGACAAAAAAAGTTCTGCAATGAAGCAAATAAAAAGGGACGGAGGGAGTAATTGAAAATTATTATGTTACCGGAATTATTTCTACTAAGAAGGTTGGTTTTAACAAGCCGTTTAACTCGGAAGTTGGAAGTATGATATCACTATCAGTTACTGAGTCAATCGGTAATTAATGTAAGTATAATTAACTGTAAATGGCAAGTAAATATTTATTAGGAAGTTGTGAAGGAAATGTTTAAATAACAAGCAAGGAATAAGAGAAATCTATTAAACCTGCCAGTGAATGGCGAATTAATTGGCTCTTTATTGTGGGTACACGATTCCATTGCCATGTGCCATTCCTGAATCCTGACTTGAGATGTGAGGATCCATCTTAGGGATTCAAACTAAGTATAACGTATTTAATGCACTCCATTGGCATACAAAGGCATGAGGAGGGAGAATATTCAATATTGATTCGAATAACTCTTCATCCCTGTATGAAAATGTCATGTATCTTTTGCTTTTCTTTTAGGCAAGACTTAGCTCAAGACTATTTCGGCCCAAAATAGATGGACCCAGACTTATCGGCCCAACCAATTTCACCACATACTAAACTTCGGCGAGTGAGCCAACTAGGCTCGTAATGGACTAAACAGAAAATAGATGGGCTCTTTCGGCCGAAAAAAAAAAAACAAAACAGATTGTNCGAAAAAAAAAAACAAAACAGATTGTCTTTTCCCTCTTCGGGTTGAGTTTTTTTTTTCCGGTAAACTATGAGTTTCCTTAGTCTATTTGTATAATGATTTAATTGAAGACTAATCTTATACGAATCTCATAGACGAAACGGTTGGACCCTCTCAACAATGTCGACTTTAAGGATCAAATTTGGATTCTCTTCTTAACGTGGAGCTCGTCAACCACTACATCAAACATTTGTTGATAATTTGTTTCCTTCACAAATTGCTATTTTCTGAAACTCTCACGTGTCCAAAGCCCACCTTCGGTAAGCATTTCTCAATTTAGGCTTAGGAGAGTCTCAGTTTTGTCATTTGTGTGACACTTCTAATATGCCAAACATTCATTTTTGTATTTGACATCTAATCTGTTTCCTGCTTTTAAGGATTTACAGTCTTCTCTTCTTCAATCACTCTTCTAATTCAAATACACAGTATCTGTTCAAAGTATATCGCCTTCATATTGTGCCATGTGAACTTAAAAACAACATACTACCAACAAGAAAAAGTCAAAGCTTCAAGACAGTGTTATCATAACCGAACCGGACAAAGACTCGGACAAGTGTTCGGTTCACGGTTTGATTGGTTGAACCATTGATCGGACCGGATGACGCAATAAATAATTGTTTTTAATATATCAAATATAAACCCTCTATATTTTTTGGGGGGTCTAAGAGATGTAACACCTCAATTGTTGAAGA
>QANZ01029234.1:70381-92688 GCA_003254925.1 Chamaecrista fasciculata | reverse complement strand
GGTCCGCCCATGAACACCCCTAAATTCTCATCTACCATCACTCTTCTCTAAGTATAAAAGCAAACTGTACATGAATGGCAACCCGCGGGACGGGGGCGTGGGAAGTACTCCCCGTCCCCGTCCCCACTAGACCTGATCGCGGGCCGGGCTCGCTAAAATACGAGCTGGACTTTAGGGGTAGTAATGAACTAAAATTAAGCCCGAGCCTGGGCCCGAGCCCGTTTTAATTCGGGCCGAGCTCGGCCCGTTTTTTATAAATGTGGTCCAGGCTTGATTGCGGGCTTCTTTTTTTTGTGAACAAAATTAAAACAAGGGAAAAGATTTCACTACCTTCACCTAATTATAAAAACATATAATTTTAACGCAAATCTTTTATAATTTTAATCTGCTACATAATATCATATAATTCAAACAGAATGATCTCATACTGTGTGATTAATTATTAATCAATTATATAAATGCTCAAGCTAATTAATTATACAAATGCTCAAATTGAGACGTGAGTAATCAGTAATCACGGGCCGGCTAAATTAGGCCGGACGGGCTTTCAGGCTCATGATCAGGTCTAGTCCCCACCAACCCCAAGTTCCCCCGTCTCCGTTCCCGATCCCCAACATGGGGATACTTTTTCCCCATCCTCGTTCCCTGACTTCTCACGGTCTCCGCGGGGATCCCCGGCTCACAAAGAACACAATATAAAATCAATATTTTTCAAAATAAAGAAATGTTGGAACATCATCAATGACGATATAGAACCAATATAATACACATTGTTGGATTTGTTTGGAATCACTTTGTTGAATTTCAACAGGTGGATTTGTTTGGAATCACTTTGTTGAATTTCAACAGGAAGAGTTGTATAGGAAAATCCAGTGTTAGCAGGTAAATCTACAAATAGTATGCTGCAAACGTGACACAAACTGGATCATCAACTACCGAATATATATATATATATATATATATATAGACTAAACAAAAATAATATGAGTGAAACCCATGTGTATTTTGTATTGAAGAAGCGTGGTGGATGAACAACGGTAACAAGGACGAACTAAAACTACGATGGCAGGAAACGACGAACTGTGTTGAAGGATGAAGAAAGAGTGAATGAGGGACCGATGTGATGGAGGTTGGAGGTTGAAGGTTGAAGGTTGAAGTTGTGGAGGAGGAAAGAGTGAGTGACCGAAGATGAAGATGAAGTGAGTCAAGTGACGGGTAGGGTAAGATTGAAAGGAGTGAAACAATATCATAATGATAGAAAGAGCAAATTATAAATTGAGTCCTTGTACAACAAAAATATTTTAATTTAGTCCTATTATAAGTTCATAATTTTCGGGGACGGAGACCCCACGGGACAGGGGTATAAAAAAATTTTCTATCCCCACCTCCACAGGGAATTTTTCCCCGCATCTGAGGGATCTCCACGAGGCAATAACCGCAGGGATTCCCGTTTGTGGGGGTAAATTGCATCCTTAGAAGAAATAGAAGAAATGTAATTCTTTTCCTTTCTTTCATGTTTTTATTTTCAGAGGCGATAGGGTCATTGATATATTAAAATTCAAAGATTAACTAAGATACAAAATTTACTACCTTCCCTTCAAGATAATCGCTGGTCAACTGACCAAGTGCTTCAGTTTGCAACTCCATTGCCGCCAACACTATCAAGATAACAGCAAATAATATGAGCAAGAAGCTAAAAGAAAAATCAGATGCCATAGTTAATGTATACACAAACAGCAGCCATTGGCCTCCAATATTGAGTATAAAAGTCCATATGCACCCAAGAAAGATGATTTTGGCAGGAAAATCACTCAATAATTACGTACCAATCAGAAACTTTATGATCAATTATATATATTATTTCTACCTTTTCAAAGAGAAAAAAAGTTCAGAAATCAATGCACTTTAGCTGGTAGAGGCTGAGAGATAATACTTAAAAAAAAAAGTGTATTGTTTGCTCATACTTGAAGCCAAATCAAGAGAATACAAAATGACCCTTGAACTAGAGACATTCTTTGCCACCAATTTCTTAATATGTCAGCAAATATGCAAAAATTACAGAGACCTCCTTATTGAGGATCACTAGAGCATAAAAGTTTAAGCTGATAAGTAAAGGTTCATGACTAGTTTCTTGAGACCTTACTTTGGTTTTGGATAAGCAAATTTTACATATATTGTGTCCCAACGTTATCCTTGTTATGAGCATGCAAGAGGGCATTGTTCTCATAATTTATGAAACTTATCAAATTGCAAGCCTCAGTGGTTTAGAGAGAAACGAAATGGTGGGGAGAGAGGGAGGAGCAGAGAGATGAGAGGTGTATACCTGTTAGAAAATAAGAGAAAAGTATTTTTCTGAATTATCTCTCTATATTCAAAATACTTGGCTTACCAAAATGCATCAACTATATGAGGGTATTTATAGACTTATACCAATGACTAGATTCAAGTACCTATTAATTTTCTATACATGAATCACATCAATCTAGATACATGGATCACATTAATCTAGATACATGGATCACAATATTCTAAATACATTAACCAAATTAAAGACACTACATAATTAAAGACACCCTTTAGAAATTCTTAACATATTAATTTATTTCATAGTATTAACAATACCATGTATAAGTATTTTCAACGTATATCGATGTCCAAAATTCTCTTACTTTTCTCTTCAATCATTCCAGAAGCAGAAAGAGCAACACTTTTATTGAGATTTCCCAGCATCTCATCGATTTTGGTTGCAATCCTAAAGGAACATCAACCAAAAGCCACAATTAGAAGGACCAGAGAAATTAGAGAAATTAGAGGACTGTGGTGAGAAAACGGTACTAATGACAAACTTTGCAGATTGAGCTTTGGCTTTTACTGTATCCGTCTTAAATCTTGCCTCATGTATCTTCATCTCCAAATTAAAACTACAATATATAAAATTTAAGGAACACATCAAAAAGCTAGCATGAGCATCATAGGTCCCTAAGAACATTTTAGCTCACCAGGATATTAGAGACAAGGTTTTCAACAACACCCTTTTGTAGTTCAAGTTGCGCTTTCAAAGCAGTCGCATTATCCTGAAATATTTCAAAGGCTCAGATTAAGCATCATTTATCCTTCAAATAGTTCATCATGTGATGTGTATGATAAGGCATTTATATGTTATATAACTGTTGCAGCTGCACTTTCCTGAATCAGTCAATTAAAAGTCCAATTGGTTAAAAATCTACAATAGTAGAACACTATTAGCAGCATTGTCACTTATTTACTTGTAGCAATTATGAGATAAAGTGAGCTGTATGTATAAGTGGAGCATTTTACAGAGACCAAATGCTGAGAGGTTTATCATTAAAAATGCTAATCTGAACTAACTTCAGCTCCCTTAAACACATAATGACCAAGGAAAATGCCTTGCCAAAGGAAACCAAAATGACCACATAATTCATAAATCTACGTATACAACCTAATCTTAGAAATTTGGAGATATTTTAGTGCCAAAGTATTCAACAAGATGAGAACATACTTCATATGATTTATGCCACTTCAAAGCTTCACGTTAAAGATCTTCGTCATCTTTCAAACTGGCAAGTTCTGCTCTAAAGTACCTATTCCATGCAAAGCAAAGGGCTAGTATCTATACGGTAAACAACTAAAGCAAATCAAAATAGTAACCCTTCCACATATTACCACTTTGCAGATGCTTCTTGTGTGGATTTGTAGTTGTTTTCCAATAGCTTCTGAGATTCCAATACCTTAATTAAGACAGAAAGGGGCAATTGAATAAAAAGAAAGGTGAGAGAGGGAAAAAAATAATAATAGTAAAAGAAATGGGAAGGGGAAGAGGGCAGGGGCAAAAAAAGAGATAGATAGAGGCATACAACATAGGTAGGAGAAAATGCTATGTTATAAACTTTGAAGGCTGTTCAGCTTTACCCCACAATCAACAGGCAAAATAACATGCTTTCAAGAACTCATGTATAATCAAGGAAGATTTCAACACGCAAAACTGTAAAGATTGTGATCTTATTTGTTAAGATTTGGGATATCTTGTGTAATCTTTTAGGTTAGTTACCATATATTTTGGGATAGAATTCTTGGTGGCTAAGGAATTAAGTACTTGGGCCTATGGGGCTTAGGTTAAGTAATCATTGTGGATCTAGGGTTTGAGATGCCTATAAATATGCCCTTGACTTTTTATTCTCAACCAACCAATAGTTTATCAAATGTAGAAATTCTTCAAAAAAAATTCATGAGAAAAATACTATATCATAAAGAAATAATTATATCATAATTAAAATTTTTAAATAACATTAATTGATTCATGAGAAAAATACTATTTCATAACACAATGTCCATAATTCTCAACATAATAAAATTGTCTAAAAAAGTCTAACTCAACAAAGAGTTGTAAAATGACAAAGATGAAAAGTGACCGAGGTTTGTAGTGAAAGAATTAATTAATTAGAGGAAATTAATTAGGAGTAATAAAGTAATTTTGGATGAGAAAAATAATCCCACGTCATGGGATTAGACTAATCCCACCCCCTAGGGTGGGATTAGAAAATAGCTATTTTAGGAAATTATCCTATTCTTGGGAATACAATATTCCTGGGGCTAATTTTCCAATCCGCTTACCAAACGTCGAATTACTCTAGCCCGGAGCTCATAATCCTGAGATTATTTTTTCAATCCGTGTACCAAACGCCTCCTAATTCTTTATAGTGAAGTTACTTGTTCTTGGATGGATGTAGGTCACACTGACCGAACCACAGAAAATTGTTTGTGTTCATCTATTCTTCTCTATGGTCCGCATTTTCATATATTTGTTTGATCTATGAATCATTGTTGGGAGATACTCTGAATCCTAATAAAAACAATTTTGAAAGGAAAAAGAAAAACACATGCTGACTGAAGGCTAGTTAACAACATAGATATCAATTAAAAAGAAAAAGTCTCAATGCAAAGCCAATAATATGTAATTAACCTGTGCTGTAGCTTGACACATCTTTGTCAAGTCCTCATTAATTTCAAGAAATTTTTGCTCTAATATTTTCTCTGGGTCTTCAAAGGAACTTATGTTGGCATTTGAATATGACTGCAAATTAAAAGAATACCAATGAGAATATCAAATTCAACAAAATTAAAAAAGTTCTATTATTCTTGTGATTTCACCTTAACAACTTTGGCAAATTTATCAAAGAGGTTCATGTGAGCGCCAAGAGAACTTCCACGTTGGCCAGCAATCCTTTTTCCCTTAACTTTGAGAAGTTCAACTGCAAGAATTAGTTAAAGAAATATGAACTCTGGAGGAAATTGCATATTATATTCATGAGAGACAGAGAGAGAGAGAGAGACAGAAATATTAATTGTCTCAAACAAATGAGTATGATCCATTCGTCACTGCTGAACATGTAACGAGTATTTGATCACTTTATGGTATGTATGTAATTCACACAATTGAATGTAAGAAAAAAACCACACACAATAATCCCTTCAATTTGAGATCAAAGAAGCAAAATAGGTAAATATGATTCAAGTAAGTGAATAAATGCCAGTGATGCTGGCTGACATTGCCAACGAAGCATATGGTAAAAACAGATATGGCAGTAAATTGAAACCAAAAAGAAGAAAATTAAATAAAAATAAAGCGTGGCGAAAGAGTGTAAGTTTTGGGTTAAACTATAGGTTTTTCCTGTCTATCCGTGTAACGGTTTAAGCAAAGACTAATAATACTGTTTAAGTGATTTTCTCCTCATCGTTTTTTAAAAATTATTGATGTTGTTTAAGGTTAGTTCATTTAAAGAATCTTTCAAATTATAACATGATTTTATCCCAAAATTTAAAATTATATTGTTTGTTTCAGATTAGATTATAATCTAATTGTAATATAACATACCTATAATTAACTATACTTCAATATATATTCAAATATACTCAAATGACATTTTAGTCATTTTATATCACCAATCATTTATTACAGCTACAACAATTTCTCTCTGTAGCATCACTTTTCACCAATTCCTTCTAAGTTCTAACATTTTTTTCTAAATTATTAGGTCAAAGTCCTATTTTGGTCCCACATGTTTGTTCAAAGTTCTGTTTTGGTCCCTCAAATTTTATTCGTTTTGTTTTGGTTCCTCAAGTTTTTTTCGTTTTGTTTTGGTCCCTCATGTTTGTTTAAAGTTTCATTTTGGTCCCTCATGTTTGCTCAGAGTTCTGTTTTGATCATTCAAGTTTCTAAATAGTTTCACCGTTAGTCCCTACTCTTTTCCATTTAGGTCCTTCCCTTTAGTTTTTTTTTCTTTTTTTTAACGAAAAAACTAGATGGAAAAGAGCCAGGGACTAATAGTGGAACTTTTAAGAAAACTGAGGGGACAAAACGAAATAAAAAAACTTTAAGGACCAAAATGAAACTTTGAGCAAACATGAGGGACCAAAATGAAACGGAAAAAACTTAAGGGACCAAAATAGAACTTTGAGCAAACATGACGGACTAAAATTGGACTTTGGTCAAATTATTATAATTAAATTTTTTACTTTTAATAATTTTTTATATTTAATAAAATAATAATACTAATTTATTTTTTATTTAAATATTAATTAGTATTATATTTTTATTATTAAAAATAATTTATATCTCTCTTATTTAAAAAATTAACTATATAAATTCAAAAAATAAATTCAACCAAAATATTTAAAAATTTGATTTTAAATAACAATTCATCACTATTTTGGAACAACTTGATATGTTTTCAATTTTTGTTTTTGCTATTAAAGACTGATGTGTTAACTCGGTAAAATTAGATAGCTCAAAATTCAAATTTTTTTTATCTAAAATTTATTTTGATGAAATTAAATAATTATAGTCTTAATATAGAGAGAGGAGCAAATAAACAATGACTGTTATTTTAACCTAGGGACTAAGTCGTTCACAATTTTAACATTACATAAACCAACCAACTCGTATTTTTTTAAGCGACTGATTCGTTAAGTCAATACAGAATGAAGGACCAAAAAGTAAGTGTCATCATAGGAAATTATTTGGGTAATATACGATTATTGTAATTATAGTATGTATAGTTATCAAATTGAATAATTTATCAAAATAATCTAGAAAAAGCTCAAAATAATTTATCAAATCCCAATGCAAAAAATCTCATTAAAAAAAAATCTAGTTTCCAAATTTTTTTATCCAAACAACTTAAATTATCTACAAAAACCAAAAAGTTAAAAATTAATATTCTATTCCAGTTTTACCCTTATACAATATATCAATTTACACACTCTTCTATCTACCAAGTACCAAACTCAATCATTACATACCTATTTAAATAATTTCACATCCTAAAAATTCCCTTTTTCAAAATTTAATCATTTGATTATAATCCAATAAAATTATAATCCAATCAAATTATAATTTGATTGCTCAATTTTCCGAAGTGACCTAAGTTGTTCACTTGTTCGTCAAGGACTCTAACTAAAAATATAAGCAAAAATGTAGATAATTCTCTTGAATTCAGTTTTATTATGTTTTGGGTCAAACCAGATGGGATCGTGTTCTGGACTAATGATAAAATAAACAAACAAAATTTAAGGACCAAAATGAAATTCATTTTATAGTTCGAAGACCAAAATAAGATTTTGACATCTAATGTCTCCACAGCTCTGTTCAAGTTTGGATCAAAGTTTTAATAGAAGGCATTTTTATATGATTAGAAAATTTTATGCAATATTTTGTCAAATTTTTAAAAATAAATAGTTTTTTTTTTTTNATTAGAAAATTTTATGCAATATTTTGTCAAATTTTTAAAAATAAATAGTTTTTTTTTTTTATGATGAACTAAATTCAATGGAATTATTTATATTTTTTGGAAAAGAAAAAAGAAGAATATTTGGTTTAATGCGTTTATTTATTTTCATTGTTGGGCTAAGTTGGGCTAGGCCTCTTACTTGCATAACCCACAAGAGCAGCTTCTGACCTAGATGGTCCTGCTTGTATTGGGCCTTCATACAAAGCTTTGAGCCCTATTAATGAGAATTAAAAAAGTATATATGTTTTCTTTTTCCTGAAAAAAGTATGTGTTTACCACTTTACCTTAACACTTGTAACTATTTGAGTATATAAAAAAAAAAACACTTGTAACTAGTTTAAGTCACCATCAACTCTTTTAAATATATAAAAATAATAATAATAATGGTTGTAGACTAGTACATATATGTATTAAAAACAAAGTAAAATAGAAGACAAAAATATAGATAAATGAATAAAGTGAAAGCAAAAATAAAAATATAAAATGAAAAATGATATTGTATTGATCAATGAATAATCGCTGTTACATGTTATCAATGACTTAACAAGTCAGATAAAAATAGTAAACATCACCATTCTTCTGACGCTATATGATTGAGTTTATAGAGGTTTGTGTTTCTAAGATGACAATTGCTAGGAAGAGAAAAAAATAATAATTAGCCACATAATAATAATAAAAGAGATAGAAGGCATAATTAGCCAACATAGATATTTGATTTTGAATTTCAAAGAATAATGCAGAGAAGAAATTGAGAAAATACACCCACACAATCCTAAAAAAATTATCAGAGAGTAAATTACCTCCATCGTTGAAGGTTAGAGATTTCCTGAGCATGTAGAGAGGATCAAAGCTTGATGAATGCCGTAGGGGACGTTGATGCCAACAGTACTCCCGCAAACACCTACATCTTCGTGTGAGAGAAATTGAGGGTTTGAGTGAGTGGTATATATGCTTTCAACAGGGGAAATTTAAGAAATGCTTGCAATTTCACATCTGTGGTATTTTTATACATAAAATTGGTACAGGACAGATTTTTTTGGGGTACCATCCACAATTCGCACAAAAATTGGTTACAAGAATGATAACATATAACACCAAGTTGCACGATTCAAGGCACTCATGGTCATACCTAACCACAAGTCATTTCGAGAGGTAACTAACCTGAGAAAATATAAGCACGCTAGAGTCTCTTTCAATTATACACTAAAATATAATATGCTATAAGAGAATGAATAATAATAACAAGTTATATTATATAAATTAAATGATTTTTTTATTTAAAATATAAGAAAGATATAAAATGATTATTTTATTATTTTGTAATATTTTAAATTGAAAATTGTATTTACATATATATACTTTTATAGTATGAAGTGAAGTTCATTAATCTATATGTAATATTAAATATGACATTGAGATTTTATAATTAGTAAATTATATATAAAATGAAGCAAAACATATGATATAAAAAAAAAAAAAGTTTATTTTATCAGTAATAACAAGTTCATAGTTGTGGTCATATAGCTAATAATATTCCTTCCTCATATCTCTATTAATTAAACTCGACTTTATAACTTATTTGATGTTCTATTTTATACTGTTTAAAATTCAAAACATATTTTGTGTATCTCCATAAAAAGTTTTCAATTTTATATGATGTTCAAATTAATCATCTAAATAATGCGCATATGGTTCATGCAAGAAAGTTAAAAGTGACTTTACAAGTCTACATCAGTGTTGTTGAACCCGGACCGGACCGGTCCGATCGGGAGCCGAAGTGGAAAGCGACCTGGTTTAACCCAAAGAATCGGATTTGGGGTTGGACCGGGAAAAACCGGCCCAAAACCGGAAAACTGGGTCCACCCGGTGGACCGGTCAGATTTTTTTTTTTCAGCCTTCTTTTTAAAGTTTGGGGTAAAACTATACTTCTGCCCCCAAACTTTCTAATTTCTAGGCTCCTACCCCCTTTATTCTTTGAAACATCACATTAAGACCCTTAAAACTACTTAACTCCTCCACTATTGTATTCCTCATTTTGTCTACAACACTCCCATACCTTTGTTTCATTCTCATAATTATTTTTAACGTAACTTACAAACACTTCTTTCACTTCTTTACTTTTCAGTTTAGTCCCTGACAGATTCTCTTTCATACTTTTATCTTTTTTTTTTCACCTATTTTACCATTCATTAGTTATATCCTTCCAAAGTCTCCTTGTAAATTATACTTCCATAATTATTTTATGCCTCTTAAACTCTATTATCTATAAAAAGGTCTTTCTTCAACAATTGGGGTGTTACATCTCTTAGACCCCAAAAAAAATATAGAGGGTTTATATTTAATATATTAAAAATAATTATTTATTGCGTCATCCGGTCCGACCGGTTCAACCGATCAGACCGTGAACCGAACACTTGTCTGAGTCTTTGTCCGGTTCGGTTATGACAACACTGGTCTACATGCTTTTCGCTTTCTCAAAGAACAAAATAAAAAAAAAAAAATTGAAAGATCATGTAAATAGTTAATTTGTTAATTTGTTTATTGGTTGTATTTGTTTGAGTAGTTAGTGTGATGTATAGGATTAGTTGTACAGCTAGCTGAATTAGTTTTATTGTTTTGGGTTGGTTAGATTAGTTACTAGTTTTCCCTCTCAATACACATGTGACATGTGAGGGATTTGTATATATATATTTTTTTGTGAATAAAAATTAACTTTTCCCTAAATATTTTCTACCCGTTTCACTTGCTCTTTGCTACTTGAAATCCTTGTGATTTATCAAAAATAATAATAACCAGTTATTCGTGTGTGTATATATATCTTATATTATATGGCTCCATCCCTTTCTGGTCGTCCATATTTTAAAACTATAGTACAAAATTAATAATAAGAGGAAAATTATTATTTGATCCCTTTTTTTTACTGTGTGAACGATTTAGTCCCTCATTTATTTTACATACAACGGGCACGCAAAGCCTCTAGTATAAAATATGGCTTCTAATATAGTATAATCTACATGTGTGCTTTAACGTCCTTGATTAGACAACGAAATTTAATGGTATTTGACTATATGTAAACTAGTTAAATCAATTGGAATTTTTCTTTTAATATTTTCATATTTATAATAGCAAGTTCTCAATCAAAAGGGAAAACTTGGGATATATTACTCTAACATATATGGAAAATTTTGTCCTTTTTTTAAAAAATATTGATGTTCTTTAATTTGTTCACTTGTTCGTCATAATTGAGGTCTCTAACTAAAAATATAAGAAAAAAAGTTAATTCTCTTGAATTTAGTTTTATTATGTGTTTGGCCTTTTGGGGTAAGAGAAGAAAAAAGAATGAGAATAACGTAATTTAGAGAAGACTAAAAAGTTGAGGACGACGATAAAAAAGATCATGTCGACGAAAATGAGAACAGAGTGAAAGGCGACAATAAGTTTAGTGGTGATGTTTTAGGGTAAGAGAATGAGGGTTGTTAATGGCTTATAAGGACATGTTTGTTAAAGATGACAAACATTTTTGGACTATTCTGTAATTATTAAAAGTTGAGATATAGTTAACTCAAATGTAAAATATTAGGGGTATAATTGATAAAAAAAAGGTTGAAAATATAACTAAAAATAATCACATACATTAAGTACCAACAATACTTTTGCTTTATTTTGATTACGTTGCTTTGTTGTTTAAAGTCTACAAATATTTATTGAATTGTTTGGAGAACGAATAGAAGGTTACAAACTTACCATAGATCCACATAATCCTAAATTAGATGCCGCATATCTTGACTTTCAAGTTTCAACCCTAAGTCTCAATTTTTAAAATGTATTCAAGTCAAAGCTTTTAGTTTTCTTTCTTACAACATAAATTAATCGAAAGTAAGTTTCTTGTTTTTTCTTTTTTTGGTTTCATAAGACAGCAAGTATAGACTTTTTTGAATTTTTTTTTAATATAATAATTTCAGAATAACAAAATGCCAAAATTTTGTTTTTTTAAGACAAATCAATGTAAATGCGAATTATTACATTTATTATATGTATTTTTAGTAATGTAATGTTGTATTTACGTTTATATATGTAATTTAGTTTTTGTATTAACAATTTTAAAATTACACAATAAATATAGATATAAATATAAGTAAATGTCAAACTACATGAAAAATAATGAAGGAATTGAAGAGTAAAAATGATATTTAAACATTTTTTTATTAGAATATGCAAATTATTATGTTTTAATTTTATACCCAACAAAAAATATATAATTTTAAAATAAACTATAAAAAATTGAAATATACAACTTTTAATATATGTCAAATCTACTAATATATATAATTATGTTATAGGATTTTAGGAGGTTCTCGCTAAGCGAATTGAAAAAAATAGAATTATGAGGTGTGAAATAATTAGTTATGGTTTAGTATGTGTATTAAAAAAATGATCTAAAAAATATTATATTTTAAAAAATAACCTAATCTCATGAATTTTTATATTATTATTTTCACTTAAAAGGGTGGAAATACTTCAATCTCATAAGATGAATTATTGATTAATTTACCAATGTAATATTTAATTAATTATTTAATATTATTTTTTAAAAAATAATTATGCCAATTATATTTTAAATTAATATTTTTTAATTACATTATTAATGTTATTTGCAAATTGCCAAATTGTAATTATATATCACAAAACCATTTTTTATCATGAAAAAATGTATACTCTTTTCAAAAGAAAAATGTATATGGTGAATTTTTTTTTTTTATGAGCGTCTTACTTACTTTTCTGCATTCCATTCTTTTACTTGGACTATATTAAAGTTTAACTGTTGTATAGTAAATAATTTATTTAATACAATAATTATAAATTCATATTATATATATTTTGGTAAACTCTATGTTNAAAAAAAAAAAAAAAAAAAAAAAAAAAAAAAGAACAAATGAAGATATAGAAAGGAGTCAAAGGATATCAACTCAAAATTTGTCTAGTAAACTAATGAAAAAAATTTATATAAAATTTTTTATATGGTTGTCATATCAATCATAAATTTTAATTATGTTATCTTTTATCAATCATAAACTCTATGTTTCTGATATATCAGGAACTCAAATTCCCGATATCTTGAATTGATAACACAACTCCCAACAATTAAATGCTCAAGTTATGAGATTTTGGAAATCTCATCTCTAAATCTCTAACGTGAGTGGCGGATCACTCATTATCTTACTTTCGTTTATCATTACATATATAAGTTTGTGAGGTTAGAGGAATCTCTTCTCAAGTATTGACCTCATTCAACCATTTATTTTATACGAAATTAATCATTTTAAAAAATATCATGAGAATAATTTTTATTACGTTTTATACAAGTGCTATTTTAGTGATAAAATTAGTAACATTGAACTGTTTTGAAATTTATATATATATATATCTTGTAAAATGAAAATAAAATATAATTTTGATAATTAGATACAAAATTTAAAATATAATAAAAAAATTCTTAGAAACTTTATTTCTATGTAATAATTTTTTAGTCAAAGTGAAAATTTGATCTCAGATCTTTTGCTGAGTTCCTAATTTGGTTCTGTATCTTTTTTTGTTGCACTTTTGGTCTCATATCTTTTCAAAACGTTTCAATTTAGTCCCATATAATTTATGAGACCACTTATGCACCTAACCTAAAGATATAAGACCAATTATGCAATTGACACAAAGATATGAGACCAAATCTGCAACAAAAAATATATAGAACGAAATTGAGAACTCAACAAAAAATACGGGACCAAATTTACACTTTTGATCTATTTTTTTTTCTTATTTGATATTAACACGACATAAAACGTGGTGAAGATGTGCATCACAATTCACATATCCAGAAGGGTGGGGCCCACTATCCGACCGCCGTGATGATTATTGAACAACAACATACATATTTCGTAAATAGTGACAATTGAAGGGCTAAAATGTAAAATACACGAAATATCATCATACATAGAAAATAATTGCAACCTAGTAAATCCCATAATTCCTTGAGATATATCCCGATTTCATTTCCTAATCACACACACGAACTACCCAATAAATACAATTTCTTCTATTAAATTCCCAATTCGTAAAAAAGACAAGTTTGTAATTTCATCATCTTATTTCATTTATTTATTTCTCTCCATTTCCTTTCTTATTTTGAATTTTTTCCTTTTTTACTTTATCAAATAAATTAATGATTTGGTCCTTAAAAAATATATTTTTTTAAGTTACATTATACTTTTGATCTTATATGTTTGGGTTGAATTTCAATTCAGTCTTTTATATTTTTTTTGGTGCAAAGTCGATCATGCATATTTTTAAAAATTTTACTTTTTGGTTCTAATAATTATATATGGTCATATTTATTTTGTTTTAAGTTTGAAAACAATGAGTTCAAACTTCAAAGCTGCTATGTAATGTTTTTACGAGTCTTTTTTCTAAATCAAACCTTGAAAGTAAGTTGCTCGCTTTACGATCAAAACAAGCAAAATTGATGATAATTTTTCTTTTAAAGTTCAAACACGACAAATTTAAAGTTATAAGTTACATTGACGAGTCTTTTCTCTATCTAGTTAAGACAGTCATCAATTGTCATATCGACCTTGAAAATGAGTTTGAGATAAAAAAAAACTTTTTAGAAAATATGTAGGACCTATTTTGCATAAAAAGAAGATAAAGGCCTCGATTGAAACTCACCTAAATATATGACATCAAAAATATAATTTAGTCATTGAAAGATATAATTACAATTAGATTGGTCTTTTGCTAAAATATTAATTTTGAATTAACAATAACTATCATTTGTAACCTTAATTAGATGTGATAATTTGGAAAAAAAACTTTAAATTATATAAATTCTCATTAAAATTTAATTATTATTTATAATTGCATCTTTTAGATTTCAAATTCTTCAATTTTTAAATTTGACCATCTCATTTCATTTATTCATTTCGAATCATTTCTCGCCCTTTCCTTTCTTAAATTAAAGAAAAAATAAATAAATCTTTCCTTTTTATTTCTTCTCTTCCTTCCTTTACCTTCTCTTCCACCACCACTGCCTCAGTTTCTTCGATTGGTTGATCTGCTTCTCCTGCCATGTTGGCTTCCTTCGATCCTTCCCTTTAACGGCCGACGAGGAAGACCCTTCAGACACAAAATCAGAGTAAGAGAGAGAAAGACACATATATACATATAGATATAGAGAGAGAGAGAGAGAGAGAGAGAGTGAGTCATTGAAGGAGACGTTAAAAAGTCTGTGTTTTTCTGGGGATTTCCGATATGGGTCTGTTTGGAATTGTGAATAATACTGATTGTGGGATTTTCAGGATTTGAGGGTTTTTGTTATGTGAGAGTGGCTTTTGCTTTTCCCTTGTTTGGATTTTGATATGGGTGGGTGTCTTTCTTGCTTTGGATCATCCAACAAAGAGGGCAAAGGGTTAAAGGAAGTGTCAGTCAAGAAGGATTCCTTCAAAGAAGCCTCAATTTCTCAGTCTTACCATAACAACAATAAGCTTAGCTCAGGTCAGTCATTCAGTAATCAGAACAAATTTCATAACCTAATTTTGCTAATTGTTTCTTTTCTGCCCTTAATTTTTCATCAGGTTTGATTAATGGGTTGGGTTGGGTTGAATTATGCTGAATTCTGCGTTTCCTTGATCTGTTTCATCTGAGATTTTGTCTGGTAGATGATTTGCTTGTCACTGGATAATCTTGTTTAATCCCATTTTGTTGAAATTAGTTCATATTTTCTGAGTTGGAGATCTGCCCTTGGGTATGATTATGGAAAGACTTGTTTAATCCCATTTTTTAATAACATTTTCCTTTTGCAATTGCTAATAGGTGCATTTTGAGTGAAGTATACAGTATTTTAGGAAATTATGTTTTAAAATGATATGATTATTGTGGTGTGAAAAATGTGCATTGTTTTCTAGTGAAAGCTAAAATCTGTTTAGCTTGCTAGATACTGAAAAAATTTGCAATTCCGGCCTAGTTTGACTGGAATTAAATTTTATCTAATGGTGTGATGTAATACATGTTTTTATGAGAAAATTCATCATTGGGTAGTTTCGCTTCGTTTCATTTCAAAGTAATTGCTAGTGTCCTCTAAATTGTGGCATCATATAAAACTTGGTGTTGATTTTGATAATTGTATGCCGATTCTCCTTACGTGGTTTTGTAGTAACATACAGGATCAATATCCCCGCTACACATTTTTAAACCCTAAAATCCACGAGTATCTGTATTTTTTAGTTTCTTTTACTCCTACTTATCTTTAACTATTTACATAGATAAATCAAAACCACGAAGTGGCTCTGATCCTAAGAAGGAACCACCAATTCCTAAGGAGCCAACAGCCCACATTGCGGCTCAAACATTTACATTCCGAGAGCTTGCTACTGCTACGAAGAATTTTAGGCCAGAATGTTTATTAGGTGAAGGAGGTTTCGGACGTGTTTACAAAGGTCGCCTTGAGAACACAGGACAAGTAAGTTCTATTGTTGCTATAGCTATATAGATTTGGGATTTACTCTATCATGTAGCTAAATCTTATCCGTTTCATGTAAAAGAAAAACAATAAGTCATTTTGTCTTTTCATTCTAAACATATACTTTATCGTCAGTCAGTCATGATTGTTCTTTTGATTATTAATTTTTTACTCTTTGCCCTTAATCTTTGTGGATGGATAATGTATTTGCAGGTTGTTGCTGTAAAACAGCTTGACCGCAATGGCCTTCAAGGAAATCGAGAATTTTTGGTGGAGGTTCTCATGCTCAGCCTCTTGCATCACCCAAATCTTGTCAACTTAATTGGTTATTGTGCTGATGGTGATCAGCGGCTTCTTGTTTATGAATTAATGCCATTGGGCTCGTTAGAGGATCACTTACATGGTCAGATTGCATTCCTTTATTACTGAAACTTTTTATTGCCTGAATTTTTATGCTTTTATCTCATAAAACAAAATATCAAATTTCATGTTAATTCAATTTTTGTTATGCCTTAGATGCTGAAAATCCTAAGGCTGAACAGGTTTAAGAAAAGTTAATAGACTGAAAAGGCAGTGAGTGAAAAAGGAATAATTTAAGATTCTTTATTGAATGGGAAAATTCTTAATTTATTGGTGTCATAAAGAAACTTGTGGTAAACTAATATTCTTAAGGACGAGTTCAAACATCAAAGGGATGATATGAGATGTTCGAGAGGGGTGTAAAAAAAATGGGGATGCATAACTTTTTGTATCATTGCAAATCAATTAGCACACCCCTTTTGCCAGCCAATGAGTTTGTGTATTGAAACATATTTTCTCTTTATATGGCATGATTCAAAAGCAATTGGCTAAGAATTACTGGTTTACATTATTTTCTATAAACCAAATGACATGACAATGGTTATTTCCTTTTAAAGGCACTACGATATAACTGTATGCACGCAACTTCGAAATAAATTTAGTCTAGGCATTTGATTTTTGGCGAATCTTGGGTTTGTCCTGCCAATTTGTAGCACTTCTTGTTGATCATGTTTGGCGCTTAGGGTTTGTTTTGGTTACAACTCTTTGGTACATTTAGTTGAAAGGGGAATGTTGAGGACTTTTCAGGAGAGAGCATTTTGATTTATTATAGAGGCAATCCTTTTATTTTTACCATAGATCGGTTATTTCCAGGAGGTTTCCTTTTCATACATGCACTATTTGAATGTTTTTTTTAATGGCTTTGGTAGTATCTGAGCAATAGCATTGTACTTATATTTAAGGACTGGTTTATTGATCACTATTTGAGTAATCAAATAAGGTGAATGTGGTTAAAAGGTGTTGGTGGTAAACTTGCATAATATATTTATGCTGGAAAGCTGAAGTAGCAACATTGGATATAATTTTGAATCTTCCTATCCTTTGGTTGTATATATGTATTTAAGCATTTGTATGAGAACTCTTGATATCATGGTTGCCAAACACTTATCAGTATAATGGGTGTCAAATGATTTAAGATAAAGCTTTTTTTGGCAATCTATTCTTCAATGACTTCTGAAGATTAAAAGCTATTTGTGCTGGTAACATCTGACTCCAGATCTGAATTAATGTCACCTAAGAGATTTTAGGTTGCATTGGTCAAATTGCAGTCTAGAAAATGAGCTTTGTTTTCATTGATATTCATATAGTTAAGGAACCTCTTCAAATAAAGTTTTTAGCTTGTTACTTGGCTAATCTAGCTAAACTAGCTTGCTGGTTAGTTCTAGAATAAATTAATGATTTGATCCCTGAAAGATGACTAATGTCTCAATTTAGTCTTTGAAAGATGAAATTATATGATTTAAGCCCGAAAAGATGCAATGACAATTAATTTGATCTTTTTGTTAAGGATACCAATCGAAATTTAATGACAAATCTAATGTAGTTTTAAATTTTGTTAAAATTACAATAGACGATTGAGGTTAAGAAATTCTATTTTTTGTTAAATTTGAATTAATGTTTTGATGAAAGGACTGAACTGCTTGTAATTGCATCTTTCAGGGACTAAATTGAGACAATTGTCATTTTTCAAGGACCAAATCATTAATTTACTCTTAATACTACAACTGTTTTGTTTTGCTTGAGTTCACAGGAAGTGATGTGTGCATGAACTGATGGACTATTCTGATGATTCATAAATTTGATATGATTTTGTTGTTTCACTCATTCTCATAAGACACTGTCTTTTGTTGAATGATGTTATTATGAAAGCCATGGAGGAATTTCTGATTCTGTAAGACTCCTTTCAGATCTTCCTGCTGACAAGGAGCCCCTGGATTGGAACACTAGGATGAAAATAGCTGCCGGTGCGGCTAAAGGATTGGAATATTTACATGACAAAGCGAACCCCCCTGTGATTTATAGAGACTTGAAGTCATCCAATATCCTCCTAGACGAGGGCTTTCATCCCAAGTTATCAGATTTTGGCCTTGCAAAACTCGGTCCAGTCGGCGATAAGACTCATGTCTCTACTCGAGTAATGGGAACATATGGTTACTGTGCTCCGGAATATGCCATGACAGGCCAACTAACTCTGAAGTCCGATGTATACAGTTTCGGTGTGGTCTTCCTCGAACTTATTACCGGGCGCAAGGCTATCGATAACACACGCGCACCCGGAGAGCATAATCTCGTTGCGTGGGTAAGTTTTAGAGTATAATAACATTTTAGACCTTAGATTATATGGGTGTTATCATTTTAGTCCTTATTTTTTAAAATGCTTGATTTAGTCCCAAAAAATTCATGACCTGTTGCAAATTAACATCGACACTATCGTTATACAACTCAATCTCTGGAGGGACTAAATTACGGGAATGGCTCAGCTACAGTATAGTAGCTGAAGTTTTGAATCCACACCATTAATTTGGATTAAAGGTCAACACATTAAATTTCAGTCAACTCATCCAATGGTCCAGAAATGATACTTTAGCAATAATTTAGCCACCATACTTTAGCTGATCCATTTTCCTAAATTACGAATCATGAATTTTCAGAGATTGAATCAATCATTTCAAAAATTCAAGGACTAATCTTACAACGCCTATATAATCCATGGCTTAACTTGATAGTTTACTGGTAAGTTTTACTTTTACACCAGGTTGTCTTTTTGTGCTTCTCATTCTCTAGATAATGCATACTAGTTTATTCTCATTCTCTTTGTGTTTATATTTATTGGTAACATGGAATTTGTATAGGCACGTCCTCTTTTCAAAGACCGTAGGAAGTTCCCAAAGATGGCAGATCCTCTGCTCCAAGGCCGTTACCCGATGCGAGGACTGTATCAAGCGCTTGCTGTTGCTGCTATGTGTTTGCAGGAACAAGCTGCAACAAGGCCTCTTATTGGGGATGTTGTGACTGCTCTATCATATCTGGCCTCACAGACATATGATCCAAATGCAGCCACATTGATTAACAGAGTTGGTTCCTCGACCCCTAGGAGCCGGGATGATCGAAGGAGCATGGGAGACGACGGTATTATCGATAGCCCTGATCGTGGCGGCAGGAGTGGCTCCCATAAGAACTCGCCGGATGTGAGGAGGGCAAGGGACGGGACAGAGTTAGGCCGGATTGATACTGGGTCAGGGAGAAAATGGGGTTTGGATGATGTAGAAAGGCAAGAATCTCAAAGAGGCAGCCCTGTAAATATTGCAAGAGCCAGGGAAACTCCTCCGAGGAACCGGGATCTAGAGAGAGAACGCGCGGTTGCAGAAGCCAAAGTGTGGGGCGAGAATTGGAGAGAAAAGAAGAGGGCGAGTAATGCAGTGGGGAGTTTTGATTCTACAAATGAGTGAAATGAAATACATTGCAGCACAAGAAAGAAACAAACACCAATTCATTTTGCTTTGTCATTCATCTTTGAAGCAAAAACATGTATGATTGAGTCACAAGAAAAGACTTAAAGGGGGTCATCATCATCATCATCCTTTAATGTCTTGGTTTTTTTCATCATGTGATGAAGAAAAGAGTTGAGAAAGATGGGGGGGTTGGTTAGTGGGGATTTAAATGTAAACAAGATTATCTATTTAGTAAGGATTTCAATTAGGGAGGAGAGAGAGAGAGAGAGAGAGAGAGAGAGAGAGAGAGTATAATTTTTGCATCCTCATATTGCTTGTGAATGAGGGAGCATAGTGGATTTGGTGTGTGGGTGTCATTGATGATGGATGTTACATATAGTCGTACAGTATCTGTTTATGTCTGAGACTCGTGTTTTCGGCTAATACAAAAGGAAAAAAAAAAAGGGTTTATTATATATTATATTATATTGTTTGTGTCATCTCTTAAAGGCAGGCACACAAGCACATGCAATTTTGACTTGTATTAAATTGCTATGGACAATCAATTGCTTGAATAGAATTGACATGTGCTGTACACGGTAAGCAAAATCCCTGAATAATGTAGTATCACTCATATTCACCTTGATAATTGTCTCAAATGATTTTTTTTTAATAGAAAATGTCTCCCAATTTGTATTCAATCAACGGTTTAGTTTTTAAAAAAGAAAAATACATGATTTGATCTTTAATTTTTTTGCAACTGTTAATTATTTTATTTAATTTTTAAGCATGATTATTTGAGTATTAATTGTTAATATGATTTTGTTAAATGTTATTGTAACATCTTAATTAATTGAAAAATCAAACATAAAAACTTAAACTGAAACATCATTTTGATAAGAATAATGAGATTGAAGTTGAGACTCATTGTTCTTTTATATTTATAACTCATTTGAAGAATGAGAAAGTAAAAAAATTAACATTAGTTCGGTGTTTTTGAAATAAAAATTGATGGTGAAATTATCCTTTTTGTTCATTTAGTATTAATATGTGATGATATATATTCAATAGTCATGTCATTCATTTAAGCAACAACAAAGACTCTAAAAACTAAATACTTGACATTTATAATTATTGAAAAATTTAAAAATATATTTTCATTAATCAAAACTAAATTATTGAAAGTATAAAATTAAAAAAATCAAATTTTTCCTCATGTTTTGAAAACTTTCTCTGATTAACTCATACTCATCCCTTATTATTTGAACTAATTTCACATTGGTAGTCACTCAATGATTTAGTATAACAAGAATAATTTGAAAACAAATGGCACTTTAAGCAATTACACAATATATAAATTAGTGTTGTGAGAACCGAACCGGATAGAGATTCGGATAAGTATTCGGTTCACGGTCTGATTGGTTCAATCAGTTGAACCGTCGATCGGATCGGATGACCCAATAAATAATTATTTTTAATATATTAAATATAAATACTCTATATTTTTTGTTTGTAGTTTAAGTGATGCATTTAATTTATTACTAAATACATTTCTTCATTTAAATAATATAATTTTTCTCTCTACTACTAGAGATTATAGATTAAATGTATTTTTTCAAGCAAATGAATGGACTCAATGCATCCTAAACAAGATCTAATAAGTCATAAATTCATAATAATTAATTAAATTCAACATTTCGACCCTCAAATTTCAAGTTCAACAAAAAATAGAGGAAGATGACCAAATAAGAGAATATTTAGAGACCATAAGCCAAAAAAAAAAAAAACTAGTTGGACCACCGGTTCGGTCCAGCAGTTGGACCCCCGGTTTGCCGGTTTTGTCCGGTTAAAACCGGTTCAATCCGATCCAACCGACAATTTATTTTTTTGGTCGAACCCACTCGCTTTCACATTCGGTTGGCGATCGGACCGTCCGGTCCGATCCGGTTCTGACAACACTGATAAATATATAAATAACCTCAAACAATCTTGAAGACCAATATCCTGGCAGTTGGAGTTCATAGTACCATCTTAATTCAGGATATTTTCAATCTTTCAAACCCTCCCAACAAGATCATCTTTGTCTAATACAAAAGTGATCTTGTTCCTTAGTGATAATTCTAAGCTCTGTTGTACTTTCACTCAAAAAAAAAAAAACACAATCGCTACTGTTACCACAATATGAAAAAAAAAAAAAAAAAA